>SKCR01026430.1:0-160809 GCA_019454045.1 Zanthoxylum bungeanum | reverse complement strand
AATCTCCATTCTGAGGTAGCTGGCGGGAAGGTACTTAGATCGGCGAGAGCATTTTCATTTCTTTACTAATTTCCACTTCATGTAAATTTTTTTTTTTTTTGGTTCATTTTTTCGTCAATTAATAGTGCAAACCACGAGTTCTCGCTAATTTGTTATTCAATGAAAAGAAAATAATTTATTTTCTCGGTTCCTCATTCACAGATCAATTTTATTTTCATTTTCATTATCATTTTCTTGCTTTTTTCCGGCTAGCAAACATAGCATAAGTGTTTGAGGCTTCAAAATCCACGTGTTAGTCCCTTCGTTTTTGTTTTCTTAACATTTACCTTAGTTTCTGGATTTGAACTATAGGGTTTGTCCCAGATCTCGTAGTTATGATTTGATTTGATTTTCATTATGCTTTGTTTGATTGCCAAAAACTATCTGAATTATAATATAATACCCTCATAAAATTTGGGATCTGGTGGAAGATAGTGTTGGAATTGGCTATTTTTAGTTACTGGAGAATTCAAACCATTGATTTGGCATAGTATCAAATTTGAATTTGAATTTAGGAAAATGTGGATCTCTTTTTTTTTTTTTTGGTTGAATTTTATGATAATTTACAACTTGCAATTTATCTGATTTGCAGTGCTTCTGTGAAGATAATTGATTGAAACACAATGTCTATGGTGGATGAACCGCTATACCCAATAGCCGTTCTCATAGATGAGCTAAAAAATGATGACATACAGCTTAGATTGAACTCAATCCGTAGGCTGTCAACGATTGCACGTGCTCTTGGGGAGGAGCGGACTCGGAAGGAATTGATTCCGTTTCTGAGTGAAAACAATGACGATGATGATGAGGTACTTCTTGCGATGGCAGAAGAGTTGGGAGTTTTTATACCATATGTGGGGGGAGTTGAGCATGCCCATGTTTTGCTCCCACCTCTGGAGACCCTTTGTACTGTTGAGGAGACCTGCGTGAGGGAGAAAGCTGTTGAGTCATTGTGTAGAATTGGGTCTCAGATGAGGGAGAGTGATTTGGTTGACTGGTTTATTCCTCTAGTCAAGGTTAGATAACACCATTCTGGTGTGTGTGTTTATTGAATTCTTGTTTTATAATGTGGATCCTATATATTCAAGAAACATAATTGCAGACTGTTTAGAAGAATTTTCATCACTTTTGAATTGTTCACAATGTCCTCATGTAAAGCACGCTGCCCTTAGACATCTAGGAAAAATTTGCAGCTTGTTGAATTGTTTAGCTTCATATTTGGCGTTTGAAGCTTGTTAATACTGCATCTTGTCCATCTCTTACCTACCTCAATAAATTGTTTTTTTTGAAAGAAAATGTCAGGAAAGGAAGCTAGTTAATTGATTTAGTGAAACTTGAGATACTTATGAACATCTTTATGAGGATCATTGCATTAATATTTTTTAAGTGGGCAACGTTATATTTTATTATTCATATACATGTGCTTTTTGCTAATTCCTTGTGTGAAAGGTATTTATACGTTTAGTATTCTCCTGTGTTTTTGGTCAGTCTTTGCTTTCTACTTTTTAACCTCGTATATTCAGAGACTGGCGGCTGGTGAATGGTTTACTGCTCGAGTTTCTGCATGTGGGCTGTTTCACATTGCTTACCCAAGTGCCCCGGACATGTTAAAGACAGAGTTGCGGTCAATTTATACACAATTATGTCAAGATGACATGCCCATGGTTAGGAGGTCCGCTGCATCAAATCTGGGCAAATTTGCTGCAACTGTTGAACCTGCTCATTTGAAGACAGAGATCATGTCAATATTTGAGGATCTTACACATGATGGTAATTGAATAATTAATATATATTTGATCAGCAACATGTTTTCTATCTGTTTCAATTGTTTGATGGGGTTCCTGTCACTTTGTGGTTTACATAACTCCTTTTGTGCTAATAATATAATTATGCTTTCTGGAATTTCTGATGAATATTTGAATTGAGTGCATTCTTTAATACTCGTTGCTCTGACATTAGGTAATTGTTGCCTAGGGTTATCTATGTCCTGATATAAAAGTGGTGTATCCTTGCTTGCAACTTCGGTACATGTAGCGGTGGAATAGATGAATAGTGTTTGCAAAGTATAAAACAACTATGAGCTAACATGGATATATAATAGCTGAGCAGAAAGTATGAGAATGGGATATAATGAAAGGTTAATCCTAGATGGGATAAACACCATGTATATGTGTTTTTTTTTTTTTTATGGAAGGGTGTTGTGGTGGTAAGAACATCCATGAATTAGGGTGGAATATTGAGGAGGTCTGAAAGCACTGCAGCTGTAGGCTAAGCAACAGACACTTTGGCAAGTCTTTGTTTATTGTTATTTATTTTTATTTTTGGAATTATCTTCTCAAGGTTACCTAAATCTGGAAATTGAAGACAATACATGCAAGGTTCGAAAACTCAGTATGCGGTGCGAGGTGGTCCCCCGCGTGAGGCGAGGCGGTCGAAGTGACAGCCTCAATCCAAACACGGGAAAAAAACTAAAACCATAAAATCATAAAATCATCAAAATGAAATCATCCACGGCACATCTATATCAACTAATACATAAAAACATTCATAAAAAATAAACAAAATGAAACATAACAAAACAAGTTCATGAAGTAAAATGGCCACTAATCTCTAAATGGGCATCATTTGTGTCTAATAGCAATTTTAGGGCTTTTGGGTCGAGACGTCCGACTCAAACCGCCTCGAAGCAAGACGTCATGACTCATGAGGCGGACAGCCCCGAGCCTTTGAATTGAGCCCGTTGAAAACTCGGCCTGAGGCGACAACCTCGATGCATATGTCAATTGTAACACTGAGGAAGTATTGCCTCCATTTTATATTCTCTCCCCAAGTTACTGAACTTTGTTGATATACTAAACTTTCCCAAGTAACTGAACTTTCTTGATATACTAAACTTTAACTTTGTTAACAAAGATATGCTTTTTAAATAAATTAAAATTTGTGGACCTAAGATGGTCGATAAAACGATGGGCCCGTGAATAACTCGTGGCTAATTGTCTTTACTACTAGAAGACAAGTGAATTGATTTGGTGAAGTATGAGAAGATCAATTTTGATTGTCTCTCAGATTGATGCTACTATGACTTTACCCCTTGGCTAAAAGTTTAAATAACTTTCCTTCATGATACGTAACTATATTTTTTGTCGTGTTAAACAGATCAAGATAGCAATATCTGACTAAAACAGATTTGTAATTATAGGATAATCTTGACATAGATTATTTTGAGTTCAAGCATATAAATGGTCAGAAGTGTGGGATTGTGTTCAGAACTTATTTAGTTCATTTTATTTATTTATTATTCTTGAGTAAATTACCATATGGATACTAAAAAATAGGGGTAAGGCTTGTGCACTAGGTACGACCTTTATTGCATTGTTTCGATTGTATAGGTTCATGATATATCTTAATGTTCATCTCATATATGAATGACCAATGAGGTTTTATAATTAACTTTTATCTCAGATCAAGATTCCGTTCGATTATTGGCTGTTGAGGGCTGTGCAGCTCTTGGAAAGCTGCTGGAACCTCAGGATTGTGTTGCACATATTCTCCCTGTTATCGTGAATTTCTCTCAGGTACACGTGTATTGGTGGTTCTTGCTTCGTTGTTATATCTTTGGTTCAATCCTATAGTTTAGCATCTGATTTGTGATTATTGTGTATCAGGATAACTTTTTCCTGATGATTCTTCTATAGTTAATTTGTATAAACTCGTTTTCCCTGGAAATTTCTAATGTACTTCTCCATATGCAATGTGGTTTTGACATTTTGGATCAATAGTGATAATCGTAGAGTTCAAACCAATCACTTGTTCATTTTGGTTGCTTATGACCATTAGCAGATCAGTCAATTTTGTGATGAAGATTAAATGTTTTGAAGGGCTAATAAATGAAAATTTAAAAAATTACGGCCAGATTGATGTACTACTTCACTAACTAGAGAAAGATGCATATGGTAACTCGTGTCCTCCTTATAGTTTTCCTTGTCCTTGCTCTTTGGATGAAATTTTCGTTTCCCTCTTAATTTGGATGCGATTACTGATTAGGTTAAAATGGAGTAGTTGCCTGTTAGGTTTTCATTGACGTCGATAGATCGTACACCTATCTCTGGGTCTTTAGGGCTAGATAAGGGTCCTATCCAAAGTAAATCAAGTATGTACTCATGCTCATAGCTTTATATTAACTGGCTCTTGATGTTTTTGAGAAAGAAGTGTTGGTCACGGCTGTGAAAAAGGGTGAGGCTTTGTGTGCATTGACAAATGAACACTTGGGGAGTTGGGTTTTAGAGAAAGGGAGCAATTTGGCTACAATATAATGGCCCAGTTGGATATGATGTATAAAAATAGAGAATCTATTCTCTTTTTCCTTTTCTTTTTCCCAAAAACCTGATTTGGAGATTGTGTAATGCTTTATGAAATGCTGTGAGAAATTAACGTTATTCATTTGGTTTTTCCCAAGAATTGTCGTTATTTTCACTATGGTACTTAGGTTTCGTTTATTGGCAACACTTTCTCCTGTAGTCTGATCTGATTCCTTGTTATAGGAAAATATTCCTGTACCTGTTTCAGTTTTATTTAAATATGTAAATTATTGTGTATTATTTTTGTATCAAGTGATTTAGTTTTTCGTGTATGCTTGATGCTCAGGAGATAATTCTGTTATAATTACAGACTGGTTTCTGTTTCTTGATATTTCTTTCATTCCTTCTGTAAGATCTCAACTTTTTATGGGCTCTGAACAGGATAAGTCTTGGCGTGTGCGCTATATGGTTGCAAATAAATTATATGAACTTTGTGAAGCTGTGGGTCCTGAGCCTACTAGGTATATATCTACATGAGTTTCATACTTCCAATATTACATTTGGTCTCCGACTCTCCAATTTATTACCTTGGAATTTAGTAGTGAACATCCCTTTCATGCCTGTTAGTTATATAAGAAGCACTATCATCCATGGTGATATGTTCTAATATAATTTTGGTCTCTTCGGTTTTATTTTAAGGACGGACTTGGTTCCTGCATATGTGCGGTTACTTCGAGACAATGAGGCTGAAGTACGTATAGCAGCTGCTGGCAAACACTAAGTTTTGCCGAATTTTAAATCCAGAACTTGCAATTCAACATATTCTTCCCTGCGTGAAGGTGCTCAAGCTTTGAGGATTTAGAATGTTTGTTGCCTTTTGTGATGTTGTGTTAGAGTGGGAACTTACTAGTTACCTGACATTCTTTTAATATTTGGTTGCTCAATGCTTTAACTGTCTTCTGCAGGAATTGTCATCAGATTCTTCTCAGCATGTCCGCTCTGCTTTGGCTTCAGTAATAATGGGGATGGCTCCTGTCTTAGGGAAGGTAAAAATATCATATAGTGGTTTGGCAATGATTCCGTAGGTTTTAAGTTTTGAAGACCTGGCCAGCATGTCATGCCTTATATTTAGTGACTTTTCCATCTTATTTGGCTAATTAGCAATCTGGTTTTTGCTTGTAGAGTTGCATACAATCTTGTCAGGTTTATTGTAGTTTTAGCCATGTTAGAATTTCCAATTTTATTTACTGCTGTATGAATGCACATTGGTGTAATTTGCATGCATTGTAAATTCAACTTCATTTTACTGTTTGTGCAGGATGCAACAATTGAGCAGCTACTTCCAATATTTCTCTCTCTTTTGAAGGATGAATTTCCTGATGTGCGCCTCAATATCATCAGCAAGCTTGATCAAGTGAATCAGGTGTGTTGTGTCTTAAGGATTTCTCCTGAATTTTCTATGTTACGTGCTCTATTTACTTATTTTTTCATCTATATTTTTAGGTTTTGGATGAGAATTGCAATTTATCAAACAAAATGAAAACTGTTTAGTTGTAGGGTTTGAAAAAAATAAGTGTAACATGTAACATATTATTGAATGAGGGGCTAGAAGGGATGACGAACAGGGAGAGAATGGCGGACAAGGGGCGTGGAAATTCAGTAGGTGTAAATATAAATATCCAAATTCTAATTGGTTTTGAGGACTGTTATTCCTATTCTTTTTTATTTTAGTTCTTCACAGATTGTTACTAATTTAATCCCTTGAACTTGCTAGAAGTTGAAAAGTAATGTATAAATCCATTGATTATTTGGAGCTTCTTTTTTATAGCAATTTCTTATATAATCACACAATGGATGCCGTTTGCTACAACTAGACAATGAGTAACGACTTACCCCTTTTGGCATTCGTTGTACTCTTTGAAATGATACCACCCAGGCTGTCTTTAGCAGTCATACAGCACATGCAACTCTATTGTATTTGCTTCTTTCCTTCTCAACCTTGTTTAACAAAGATATTTTTGCAGGTTATTGGAATTGATCTATTGTCTCAATCCTTATTACCAGCCATTGTTGAGCTTGCAGAGGATAGACATTGGAGAGTTCGGCTTGCAATAATAGAGTATATTCCTTTATTGGCCAGTCAGTTGGGTGTAGGATTTGTTGATGATAAACTCGGTGCTCTTTGTATGCAATGGTTACAGGATAAGGTTTGTTTCTCCTATCTCGTGTGGCAGTATTTAAAGTTATAAACAATTCTTTCATTCTCACATCTTTGTGAACAGTTTTATATGAGTTTTAGGTCTCATGAAACTTTTTATTTGCATTCATATTCTCTCTCCCATTAGTGTTTGACATTTGTACACTTTTGTTTGTTATGCAATTTCCTTAACAATTACATTGCCATGAAGTGAAACTCTTTGCAGTTTATGAACTATTTCCCCTGGATATTTGTTTCAGGTTTATTCTATTCGTGATGCTGCTGCTAACAATTTGAAGCGTCTTGCTGAAGAATTCGGTCCAGAGTGGGCAATGCAGCACATAATTCCTCAGGTTTGTCCGATGATTTTGACAATGAAATGCTTCTGGCTTCTCGATAGACTCCTTTACATTGAGACACGAGTAAAGGGATTTAAGATGGTCATTATTTCCTTCCCATTTTCTTCAGTTTGTTGATTAAAGCTCCACGTACTTCCCACTTTTGTTTTGAGTCATTATTTCCTCTTCATTTTCTTTTCTCTTCTACCCACTTTTGGTTTGTTATCTGAGCAGGTTTTGGAGATGATTAATAATCCACACTATTTGTATCGGATGACCATTTTGCATGCCATCTCGCTCCTTGCTCCTGTCATGGGATCAGAAATCACTTGTTCTAAACTGTTGCCGGTGGTGGTCAATGCATCAAAAGACAGGTATCTGGACTTGTGAAACCTTGTGATCCAACATGAATGATCTACTTTAGTTTTTTCCTAATGGCTAATAGTTGGTCTGAATAACCTTTGGCAGAGTACCTAACATCAAGTTTAATGTGGCAAAAGTACTGCAGTCTCTCATTCCCATTGTTGACCAGTCTGTATGTATTCTTACAGTTTCTGTTTGCATTTTTGTGCTTCATTTGAATGTATATAATGTTAACGCGGCCTTTTTGAATCTCTTGGTTTGAATTGTTGTTATAGGTAGTGGAGAAAACTATCCGTCTCTGTTTGGTTGAGCTTAGTGAGGATCCGGATGTTGATGTCCGTTTTTTTGCCACTCAAGCCATTCAGTCTATTGATCATGTGATGATGTCCAGCTAGGGCATGATCACAGTTTATCGATTGAATACATCCCTGAATCTACACATGTTGTATCGAAGACGTTTCAGCCAGAGGTGGTATTTTCTTGGCTATCGTCTTTCCTTTCTGTTGTTATTATCTAGTTCTGACTAACATGTAAAGCCATTTTGGGCTACTGAACTAATGTGTTAGTGGCTTAGAAACATCATATTTTGTATTTTGTTTCAGTTTTGTGTTTGTTCAAGGAAAATGATTTTTGTAGATTCTTTTATAGATGAATGCAAATGCTATTTCCTCGGTTTCATCGTTGGTAGGTCAGAATAAATGACTGATTATTTGTTAAAGGGAAATGATCGTTAGGGTATTCGTTAAGAATCCATTGAAAGAAAGTTTTGATGGGATTCCTCATAAACTGATGTCAGAACTTTTATGATTAAGGGCACTTGTTAGTTTGTTAAATTAAACAAAAATGCTTTTTTCAACTTTTATTGATAGTGCACATTCAGCATTGGCCTTGTGTTAAATTTTTTTCACAAATGAGGGATAGATATGATATTTTAACATAAATATTTATCAACAGTTTCGTACTATTATAGATGAAATAAAATATTAAAAGAAACCCAAGAATTAATATTTATTTCATTTTGTCCTATATTTATCTTTATTCAATGAATATCAAGGCCTACAATTTTGTTGTTGGGCCTCTCTTCGGATTGGCGATCGAATTTCTTCCTCCGGTCTTTTTCACAGGCTTCTAGAACTCCGAATCCAAGAAAATAAGAAAGAAAAAGAAATTTGATGGCAGCTGCCCTTCGCACCTGAAAATCATTTATTGTATTTGGATGGGAGTTGCGTCATAACAGTATTTTTAGAACCACCTGATGATATTGAATCGGTAATTTAAAAGAATTTAATGGATCACTGGTTCAGTCGGTTGAATCGTTCTCAAAAAATCGACAAAACTCTCTAACGTCATAAATAATTTTATTTAATAAAAAATTATCAAAATTATCAAATTTTAATTTTTAATTTTAAAAATTAAAAAGAAAATTTGAACCAATTCATTGATTTTGATCGGTTTGATCGAAATTTGGTTAGACCAAACTCACGATCGTTTTTCGAATCGACCGGTTGAACGGACCTGTTTGATTTAAAAAATAATGGTCCCCATTCCCAACATGTGCACCAAACACTGACTGTCATTGTCATTAAAAAAAATATTATTATCGAAAGCGCATAAATATTGACACATATTTTAGATTGTCCCCACACCTGAGGATAGACCCAGCCGGTGGTTCGGTTCGGTTCCGAACCGGAATCGAACCGGACGGTTCCCAGTTTCACGTGTGTGGAATGTGGAACCGGAACCGGTCCAATTCTGGTTCCATTCGGTTTTTTATTTTTTGCTTTTTTGAAAATAAAAAATTCAGATTGATAAATTAATATAATTTAAAATCATGAATTTGAATTTATATAATAAACTTACATTACATAATTACATTAAATTACAAATAAAATTCCTATCTAAAAAAATAAAAAATTTATTAAATTAAAGAGCTTGAACTTAAATTTTTAAAAACTTAAGTTGCTTACGTATCCTTCAGGGGTGAGAGGAATCAATGCTCACGTAATTCCATTACATTTTAAAGATATTTCCCCATTGTAATTTTACAACTATTTAATTATCAATCATCATCAGTGCGTGTTGATCCTTCAGCTTCAGTTCCGCTTGCACTTGTAGATGCATTATCGAACAAGTCTTCAAATTCATCAAGGTCATCTTCTTGTTGCCTTAGATCAGCTCGGGTCCAATCATCCACACATCCTGTTGCTTCTAGAGTGCTTGGATGTAATGAAGACCGTCTGACTTCCAATATATTGCCTCCCATGCTAAAGGCTTGCTCAACCGCAACGATGGAAACATGTGCTGCCAATATCTCTTTAGCAATAATTGATAATACATGATATACATTTTGATGTCGGTTTTACCATTCAAGGATTTGAAAATTTTTACTAACTAAACTTTCAGTTGAAAACTCAAAATTTGTAGATAAATAATTATCTAATTCCGGGTTACTAGTCGTGTTATCCCTATGTTTTTTATTTCGTTGTAATAACCAACGATCACCTGCGCTAAGTCTTGATTGCATTACGGTCGTTTCGCTGCAACTAGATTATCCTACTGATTGCAAGTTATATCTTCTAACATAATCATTAAATAACTCTATTAAATCAATTTTTATTTTAGCTATTATTCTTGTAATATCAATTTCATCTAATATTCCTAAATATCCATAGTAAGCGGGTAAAGCACTATTCAAACATTCTAATTTAAATCTAGGATAAAAAACAGCAGCAATAAGATAAAATAAATGAATGTCTCTAAAATAATGCAACCATTTTCGTTTCATAACATTAATAGCTTCAAACAAAACAATATCATTAGGATCACGACTATCAACATGCTCATCGAGAGTACCAATAATATTCAAACTTTCAAGAATAAATAAATGTGCTGTAGGATAATAAACTCCGCTAATTTTTTTTGTAGTATCATTAAAAACTTTTAAAATCTCTAAAATTTTATCACAAATTTCCCATTGACTAGGAAAAAGTGTGATATGTTGAACATGTTGAGAAAAAAACTACATAATGCATCTTTATATTGCAAAGCTTGACATAAAAGAAAATAAGTTGAATTCCAACGTGTTGGAACATCTCGTGAAAATTTTATCGGTTTAATACCATTAAATTTACAAAACTTGGCTCATTCTCTCCTAACTTGAGAATATGACCAAATACAATTAACTGCTTTCTTAATAGGATCAATGAAATGTGATAATTTTTCCAAACCATCTTGAACACATAAATTAAGGACATGACATGTGCAACAAACATGAAAAAACGACCCCCTAAATTTGGTTCGCATATTTCTATTAAATCAGTGATTAATGCAGTATTTGCAGATGCATTATCAAATCTAACTGTTAAAATTTTACCTAATAAATCATATTCATCAGAAATTACTTTCATTATTCTATAAATATTTTGTGCAGTATGTTGTTCATTAAAAACTCTGAACGCAATAAGTCATTTTTGCATGTTCCATCATGCATCAATCCAATGACAAGTCACACCCAATCAGAGTAAATATATAGACGCCCTTTAATATCTCTAAATGTTTCATTTAAAATAATTTTATTATCTTTGTATAATTTAAAATTTTGATGTTTTGTTGTATTTCTAGTCATTTTACATGCAGCAGGATTTAAAACATTTTGAACGTAATTAGTAAAGCAATTTTTTTCACCAAAACTTAAAGAAAGATGTGACATACAAGTTAATTTAGCAAATTCTTCTATATTTTTAGCATCAGAATATTTAAATAAATCTAAAGCACTCATACTCTACTAGATGATGCGTACCTGGCCATTTGAGTTTGCGTCGTATCAAGTCCAAGTTCAACCGCATGATGTCTTTCCAAGTGCTTGATCATATTGTCGTATCCACCAGAAAATTTGTAAGAAACCTCACAATGGTTGCATACTGCTCTTGAACCTTCATCAGTATCGTCTAAATGAAAATGAATTTTGAAAACATCCGAGGAACGAGACTTAACTTCTCTTCTCCGTGAACCGATACTAGGACCGCTCTCTTGAGTTGGCACATTTGGCATTGTGTTCTCAGATGAGTTTTCCATTTGTTGTTTAAGAAATTTTAAAGAATTAGAGAATTGAGAATGAGAGAATTATAGGAATTGAGAAATTGGTGTGTTGAAATAATGAAAAATGACCCATATTTATATATTTTAAGAATATTTTTGTGATACCTAAAATGCCGCTAAAATTAGCCGTTTTATTACTATTATTAGGGGTAATTTGGGAATTCCCCATTTTTTTTTAATTTTTATTTTGGTAGTAGCCGGGGGGGGGGGGGGGGGGGCGTTGGAACCCTAGGGTTCCAACCGGTTCGGTTAGGGTAGGAACCCTAAACGAACCGGTCAGGTTCCGGTTCTGGAACCGGAACCTTGGCTGGGTCTACCTGAGGATAACAAAAAAATCCGAGTCCGGCTGTAAAATATTAGTTTCTAGGCTCGGATCGAACCTAGGTAAACAATTTGAACCCGACTCGGGTTCAATTTTATAGGTAAAAATAAATTTTTAATTATATAAATAAATTTTAAATTCTAAGTATATACATTTTATACTTAATTTTCTAAGGTACAATATAAAAAACACCGAAAAACATTGACATTGACATTGGCATTTTTATTTTTTATTTTTTCATTTTTAAACACACACACATATATAACTTTAACATTTTAAGCCTCTAAGTCCCGATGATGAGCCTCGTGCAGAGGCACTACCTTTTAAGTTGCGGAAGTCGCGGGAAACAGATCTCGGAAGGGGAAAGTCAAGAATTGACATCTTGTTGGATTTAATTCGCTTGTTTAGCTTCAGGTTTGCTCGTTGGATCTCTATTTTAAAATTTATCCCCGGCCCAAACCTTAAACCTACCCAAATCCTCCCCACACAGATGCACACGTGAAAACCCTCCATGCTCATCTCTTTCAAAGACTCACAAAAATACAAACCCTAATCCCTTGGCCCTCTCTCTCACCATACACGCACAAGCCATTATCTCTCTCTTCAGGTAAGCCACATTCATGCACACATAAATTGCCCACTCACGCCCTAAACTAAGTCAACTCACGCAGCCAACAAACCCTCCACAAGCCATCACTCACAAAGCCACTCAAACTCCACTCACGTACCCCTTTATCACTCAAACTGCCTCATGCATAAGCCATTCACGTCAAACTGCACTCATTCTATCACGCACACAACACACACTAGCCAAAGCCCACGCCCATTAACAACAATAACCTCCCTCCACCAACTTATTCAAGCCATTTAATAGCCTCCACAAAAGCCACCTCATAATAAATAGCCTCCCCCACAAAGTCAAACACAACATCAAGCCTCCACCCACACAAACCCCACGCCATTTAACAAAGCCACCTCACATCCCATTTTCAACATCAATCATCCACCAAACTACAAAGATTTAGCCTCCCAATTAATAACCTTCATCAATGCTAGCCTACCCAATAAATGCACCAACTGCCTATAAAAAAACCTTAATCCATCCATTCTTCCCCTAGCATATGGACAACACAAGACACTCTTCTCCTCTCTACAAGCACTCACGCCTAAAGCCCCTCACTGCAGCCCCTGAAACACATAAATCAGCCCTTCCAGCAGCCCCTTCAAAACACGCAAACCAGCCCTTCCAACAGCCCATTCAGCTCACGCATAAACCTCTCCCACTGCAGTTCATTCACCCCTGAAACAAGCTCCAGAAACACTCCTGGACTCGCGCCCAAACACTGCCCAAACTGCACTACACAACCATCACCGAACGGCCCCTGACCTGCACCCCTGAACTGCCAAGCAGCCCCTGAAGTCAGCCCCTAAACTCACGCAAATTACCCATGAAAACAGCCCCTAAATCCACGCCAATTACCCCTGAAAACAGCCCCTCTCCACGAACAACAGCCCTTCACGCCACAGGCCCCCTCTCCCTCATGTCCCACATCGGTTAAACAAGCCAACAAAGCAACAAACACTCGCCCAAAGACAAGACAACAAAACAATCACAAAAATCATTAAGCCTACCTCACACCCCCTCACTGGCATTCGACATCCCTCATTATCCTCACCTCTTAATCCCATATCGACAAGCAAATAAGACCCCCACTAACGCATGAATCACCACTAACTTAGCCACAAAGCTTCACGGCCACAACAATCCCTCAACCCACAAACTAACAAAGCTGCCCTCTAAGTGAAAACAAAAGCACCATTCACAGCCCCGACACCCGCTTCTTGACACTCCACGGTCCCATATCGACCAAATAATAAAACAACAACCCACACACGCCCTTTTCACACCTCACATAGACCAGTCACGAAACTAATAAACAATTGCAACCAACCGAATAAACAAACACGAATCAGCAGCCCCTTAAACCGAGTCCAAAACAATGCAAAACTACCCCAAAACCGACCCTAAAATAACAAAAACAGTGACCAGAAAATACAACCAAAACAGCAGCGAAACGGAGTAAAAGTGGCGCCCAAACAGCGAAACAACGAAGGAAAACATTGAACCAGTGAACCAGAGGAGTTGCGGAGCATCAACCCTTCCGACAACCGCATACCGCACTTTCGAGTGACGACAAAAGATGTTAGACCTGAGGGCACCTTCTTATTTATTATCCTTTATTTTTTGTTTATTTTAGTAATGTATTTCATATGAGTATTGTGGGTTGGTGCATGATGTGATTTCCGGATGAACAGAATATGTGTTCTCTCTTGTGGTATATCGGATGGAAACCCGGACGTAAATTCCGTAGCCGAATCCGAATGGACGGTATTGCGGTTTGCACTCGGTATACAATGCCACGTACCACTTGAGAGACACACATGTTTCGTTTCATCCAACCTTGTATTCAAGCATGATTAGGCCGTTAGTAGGTTATTTATTTTTTTAAGTATGATTTAGTCTAGTAAATTATTTCTTTATGCATGATTTAGTTATTTTCTTTCGCAATAGGAGTTTAATTTACGTTATGTGCATGTCGTTATTTATTTTTCATGTTCGATAATTCAACATGCTCATTGTGTGATATCGTATGTTTTTCGTTATGATAACTTACTTTTTAAAGCATACAAACTTAGATTTAAGCTGTATACGAATTTAGGTGTAGGTTACCTTTTTGCAATGTATGTTGAGTAGACTTGGTTAAAATTGCACAAATTACCTTTTTGCAAATGTATGTTGAGTAGACTTGGTTAAAATTGCACAAATCCGTTCATTACAAGTGACATAAGTAATGGACCATTCCGAACCCAACGGTTTGAGGTCTTCCCTTGCGAGGGGTGAGTACGGCCTTAAATCATTTTCTCAGTTCACACTGGGTGGCGACTCCATGTTATTTCTCCTGTTTAGTCCCTCACAGGCTACTCCGTACTCCCGACCAGGCGCGAGCTGGAACAGCGTCGCCGATTTCTGTGTCCTACACTATCATATTAAAATAAAAATACTATTAAATTATAAAATTAAATTAATAAATCAATTAAATAAAAAAAATATGTTACAAAAAAAATGTAAATTATAAATTTATAATAACTATATTATAATAAGAAAACATATTATATTATCGTACTAAAATAAGAAATACTTCCAAATTATAAAATTAAATTAATAAATCTAAAAATAAAATATATTATACTATTCAATAATTTTTTCAATAATATCAAAGATAATCCGGATATATAAATATAAATATCTGTGTATATATATATATATATAATATATATATATATATATATATATATATATAGATATATATATATATATATAGATATATATATATATAAGTTAAATATTTTTAAGTCTCTTCACCACGCCACATGGCAGATTCATATTAAAGTTATAAAATTAAGTTAATAAATCTATTAATAAAAATCACATTACAATAAAAATACACATTATAAATTTATAAAAATTCTATCATAATATATATATATATATATATATATATATATATATATATATATATATATATATATATATATATATAAGTTAAATATTTTTAAGCTTTCTCTTTGCGACACGTGGCGGCTTCATATTAAAATTATAAAATTAAATTAATAAATCTATTAATAAAAATCATAATATAATAAAAATACATATTATATTTGTTGGGTTTCTAAGGTCAAACCAAGATCATTTCAAGCTTTAAATCATGTGAATACGTAAAGAAGTATAGCAGAAATATACTTACAATGCTTGGTTGGATGGATGTGTTGATAACAAAATTTTGCTTCCTTTGAAAGTCTCCAAGCTTTCTTTGAATGAGGTTAAGCTCCAAGCTTGAGTGATTTGAGATTCCAAGCTCAATGGGAAAGTTTCCCTAACACCTTAGTATGAATCTTTGATGTGTGTGCTAGCACTTGAAAAATTGCAACAATTTTTCACCTTGTTCTTGAAAGTTTCGGCCAAGCCAAAATTGGGAGAGAAAAAATTCACTTGGGCGTGAATGAGAGACATAAGATGAGAGTGAAAATGTTGACTTGTTGTTTTTTTTTTTTTTTTGAATTTCCAAAAAATAAAATGATATACCAAAAATCTAATGTTTGGTAAATGTCTTTCATCTCACCAACTTGTGTGTTAAACAAGTTATCAACCACCCACCAAATTCCATCAACTAAAAGTTGATTAAAGTGACTAGGTGATGTGACTAGTGATGTGACTTGTGGGCCCCACTTAATTCAAAATCCGAGTGGGCCCGCAAACACATTCCGAGCTCGGGTTCGTTAATTCCGAATTAACGAATTTTCCATTGCGACGTAATTAAATTAAATTAAATTAAATAATTATGCCTAGCAAAATGACTATTAAAGTCGCTCGCGAATTAATTCTAAATTAATTCGTTTGCCCGAATTAAAATCCAATTTTAATTCCGTTATGAAATCTAATTTCATATAATATATCGAATATATTATTTAATCGATTAATTCCGAATTAATCGTTCTCTCTCTTTTATTTGAATTTTATCTCAGATAAATTCTCACCGTAATTAATCCTAGATTAATTTTCTCTCTCTTCTAATTAATCCCATATTAATTATGTTCGAGTCATACGTAATCGGTGAATCTTCGGGAAGCGACCCATGAGATCCCTGGATATGTTGGCAGTAAATCCGCCCGTCGAACTATCGGAACACGTGCGTACCTCGTACCACGTTCTTACCGATTTACGAGACATGGTTGGCTTCTAGTAAAGCGCTGTGCCTACCCAATTCTTCAGAAATATTCTTTAAGGAATATATAATCTATAACAGGCGTAGTATACGTAGTATTGCGTATTGCGTTCCAGTATCAGATGTCACATGCAAGGCCTATGGCTGGAATAATGTCTGCCCCGTACGAAGCATATATCGGATCACAAGAAATTAGTCTCTATAATCGGATAATCATGACCTTGTCATATTTTCCCGATAGTTGCAACATAATAGAGAACCAGTTCTGTATCCTTGCGTGATCATCATCTCCATATGACTGAAGTAATACTTCCGTCTTGACATCACACCCAATACACTACGATTCTCAATAAACCCAAAAGAGGCGTACACAGAACCTGTTAAAGTCCCGGACGACCAAAACCAAAGTGTATTGATTGTCGCAAGTACTAACGATGCAAGTCTCAGGTTAAGACCAAATGCACCTACCCTGAATCGGATTCCCATAGACATATAGTCATACTACCAATGAGATTCCGATGGGTCTATCCAGAGCGAAACTATTTCCGTACCATCGGTAAACACAACCTCCTATCGCACTTGCATAAGTATCCAATACTTAAATATATGAGAACTATGATGTTACGATTCCATAACACACATAAGTGCAATACTAGTCTATTCTGTATTATCGATGTCTAGTCTCGATAATACTACGACTAGGGATATTTAATGATTAAACCTTTGTGGATTGATATTGTCTCATATCTTATAATCCGGAACTAATCATAAGGACTTTTATCATTTATATATACAAGTAATCTAATTACAAAATGATAAAATGCAATTTCCATTGTCACATAGTTAATTTGTACAAAAAACCACAATATCTTTTACAAATAGTGACGCTATGGGTCATAATTGTCCAACAATCTTCCACTTAGCCTATAGCCAGTCACTCAAGCATCTATTACCTGAACTATGTACATGTCGCTCAAAATTTTACTGAGGAATAGCTTTCGTCAGCGGATCTGCAATGTTGTCCTCTGATGCGACCTTCTCGATCTTCACATCGCTGTTGGACAGTTATGACCCATAGCGTCACTATTTGTACAGATCATGGTGTTGTTGTACAAATTAACTATGTGACAAAATAGATTTCTCTTTTATCATTTGTGATTAGATCACCAAGATGTATAAATGTTGAAAGGTCCATATGATTAGTTCCTGGATTGAGATGATATGAGACAGTATCAATCCACGAAGGTTTAATCATTAAATATCCATAGTCAGAGTATTATCGAGATTGGACATCGATAATGCAGAAAAGACTAGTATTACACTTGTGCGCGTTGTGAGGGCATAACATCATAGTTCTCATATATTTGGGTATATGATACTCATGCAAGTGTAGTAGGAGGTTGTGTTTTACCGATGGTACGGAAAAAGGCTTCGCCCTGGATAGACCCCTCGGAATTCCATTGGTAGTATGACTATGTGTCTATGGAAGTCCGAATCAGGGTAGGTGTATTTGGTCTTAACCTGAGACTTGCACCGCTAATACTTGCGACAATCAATATACTTTGGTTTTTGTCGTCCAGGGCTTTAACAGGTTCTGTGTACGCCTCTTCTGGGTATATTGAGAATCGTAGTGTATTGGGTGTGATGTCGAGATGGAAGTATCACTCCAGTCATAGTGGAGATGATGATCACGTAGGATACGAAACTTGTTCTCTTATGTACTGCAGTCATCGGGATAAAATGACTAGGTCATGTTTATCCGATATAGAGACTAGTTACCATAGATCCGATATGTGCTTCGTATAGGGCATACACATTTCCAGCCCCAGGCCTTGCACGTGACATCCGATACTGGATCGAAATACGCAATACTATGTATACTACACCTGATATAGATCACATATTCCTGTAAGGATATTTCTGGAGAATTGGGTAGGCATGACGCTTTGCTAGAAGCCAATCTTGTCTTGTAAATCGGTAAAAACGTAGTACTAGGTACTTACGTGTTCGGATAGTCCGACGACCGTATTTACTGCCAATATATCCGGGGATCTCATGGGTCGCTTCCCGAAGATTCACCGATGACGTATGACTCACACTTTATTAATATGGGATTAATTACATGAGAGAGAAAATTGATCTGGGATTAATTACGGAGATATTTTATCTGGGATAAAATATTATTTAAAGAGAGAGAACGGTTAATTTGGAATTAATCGATAAAATAATATATTCGATATATTATACAAAATTGGATTTCGACGCGGAATTAAAATTAGATTTTAATTCAGGTGAACGAGTTAATTTAGAATTAATTCGTTAGCGACGTAAATAGTAATTTTGCTAGGCAAAGTTATTTAATTAAATTAGATTTAATTTCGTCGCAACGCAAAATTCGTTAATTTGGAATTAGCGAACCCGAACCCGAGAGTGTTTGCGGGCGCACTCACATTGCGAATAAAAATGCGGCCCACAAGTCACATTAAGCGTCAAATCACTACTCAATCGATTGATGTGATGTCTAGTCACTTTGAGTGATTTGACAACTTGTCATGAGTGATGTGAATAGTTGATGGAAGTGGTTGTGGCTTTATTGCTTTGACTTTTTGAAAGTGGAAATATGGTATATGTTTAATTGATTTTTGAAATCAATTAACTAATATAAAAAAAAAAACCAACTTCAACTCTCTCATTCCTCTCTTCTCTCTCACACCCAAGGGGCATTCTTCTCATTCTTTCACTGGTTTTGCCGAGAATGGCAAGAAGAAGCAAAATGATTTTTGTGGCAAAAATTACCAAGTGCTAGCACACTTCCGGAGTCTTGCGAAGGTGATAGGGAACCACACCCGTGAGCATGGAATTTCAACACAAAGCTTGGAGCTTGGTGGATCATCCATGACCGAAAATGGAACAAAATGGAGGCCAAAAACCTGCATTGCCGTGAGCTTCCAAGGAAGGCATAAAAAGTTTTGTTGTTCCTCGCATCGCTCAACCGATCATTGTGAGTATTCCACACCTCCTTGATGTATTCACATATTGTTTCATTGCTTAAAACAATCCCGGTTAGACCGTAGAAACCCAACAATGGTATCAGAGCGAGGTTGAACATGAAACTTGAACTTAGGGTTAAAATTGGGTAAATTGATTTTGAGCATGATTTGATAAAATTAATTGATTGAGTATGCTTGAATGATGTTTAATTGAAGTTGTATTGGATCAATTTTCCCCAAAATTCTAGGCTTGGACGAGAATGACATTGCCTTAAATATCATGGTATTTTTTGATTTTAATCATTGGATGAGTTGAAATCAATTGGGAAATGTTGATTGTGGATTTAATTTGATTGAAACCGAATCGGACAATAAAAACCCCAAAATGCCGTGAGTATAGAAGCATGAAATGGGTTTGATTTTTGATTAAAATATATTGGACATGTTTTGAAGTTAATGAGCATAAGTAATTGTACAAATTTGTGTTTTGGAAATGTTAATTTGGGTAATTAATTATAGGGGTGAGCAAAACCGGTTTCGGTTCCGGTTCCGCATGGAACCGGAACCTACCCAAAAAAATTCGGTTCCGCACTAAGTGGAACAGGAACCTACCAATTAAACAGGGTACCCTATTATTCGGTTCCAATCTGGTTCCGGTCCGGTTCCGAATTACCCTATTTTAAAATATTTTAATAAAAAATACATTCCAATACGAGTCCGTAGGAAAAAATGGGGACCAAATCGGAGTGCAGAAGCTCAAGAACGAAGAAAATGAAGCTTTAGACTTTTAAAAACATAGGCCATCAGTAGTCCCAGTTTAAACAGAGGCCATCAGTAGTCCCAGTTTAACACTCAGTTGAATGTAATCAGAACAAGTAAATAAAAAATGTTATAATTCAGTAAAAGTATTGGCCAATTGGAAATAGCCAGTAATAACAAGAAGTAATAAAAAGGTTTTAAACATCTATAAATTTCACATTGTTAAGACTAGATTCACTCTCAGAAATACAGTTTTCGACCTAATTTAGGTTCTAAATTTCAACATAAATTATCCGGTACGTTATTAAAACCGGTTCCGATCATTTTGGAACCGGAACCTACCCGGATAAAATCGGTTCCTTCATTTTTGGAACCGGAACCTACCCGATTATAACTGGTTCCGGTTCCAAACCCGGAAAATCGGTCCGGTTCCAACAGGTTCCGGGTAGACCCGGAACCGTTGCTCACCCCTAATTAATTATGGCATACACTTTAGTTAATTAAGTTATAAAATTTGGAATTTGGTAATTTAATTAATTGGGCCTATTTTGGAAATTGGGCTTTAAAAGTTGTAATGGGGCTTTAATGGGCTTGGTTGTACCAAGATGGGTTTAGGCTAAATTGGTTGGATCCAATTGGTCCCAAAACCATTTCCATAAAGTCCAATTATGACTAATGGACCTTTAATATTTAATTGGGCCTAATGGGCCTAAATTGGTTTCTTGGCAAATAAGGGTGATTCCTTAAATGGGCTTTGGTATTTGGGTTTGACCCATATTGACCAAAAGTCCATGCCTTAGAAATTAATTAAAAGCCCATTGGACTTTAAATTGACATTGACATTGGATGTTAATCGGGCTTTGAGACCCGTTACGATTAGATTTGGAATCTAAGTCGTAAATGTATATTAAAAGTGTAAATATTTAATTTGGAATTAAATAGTGAATTAGTATTAAATGCATATTAAATTGGATTTAATGTTGTAGTTTAATTTAATTCAAGAATTCGTACTTTGAGTACTTATTCGCAAAACGAGTTGGACTCGCGCAAAATCAAATTGTTGTTTGAACATTGGATGGTCATTAATTATCAGATTAATTAATTGGATTAGATTGATTGATAACATGCTTGTGTGAATACATGGTTGCGATGCATGAATAATGTATATCGGATGGATAATAGATGGGTGGAGTAATTTTGGAAATTGTTGTAATAAATTTAGAATTTATTAATTGGACCTGCGTGTCCAGCCTATTACCTCCTTACTCTTTGTATTTCTCTTCTCACATATTCCCCTCAATGTAAATGAGGTTTCTTTAGACGTGTTATGTAATCGGGTAGAAGTAATACATGTGCTAGCGGGAGAGAGGAAATGGAGAGATTTGTTCTAGGAACAATGTGTTAAGTATCCATCCGCATATCATTATTATATTTATTTACTTACGCGCCTTATTATGTGTTTAGAATGCATGTTTAAGGGTGTATGATGATGAGACCTTAACAAAGATAATAAATTGGTTGCCAATTGCACGCGAAAAACCATCAACATCATATTAAGCGTTTTTCCTTCCATTGAGTGATTCTTACTCAAGATCTAAGACTGGCATTGGTTTGTTGGCCAAAGTCAAGACCTTTGTCCGTCAATGATGTGTTTGAATCATGAAGGCTTTGTTCCATATCGGTGTCTTGTCCAAGTTGTGATTTGTTGGCCAAAGTCAAGATCACTTCTTGTCCATCGACATTGATTGCGAAGCTTTCCAAGGTCAATGGGTTCTGCTTAACTGAGATCACTAAGTTTGTTGTGCCAAAGCCAATGCTTAGTTGATTCAGAGGAAAAAGGTTAGGCAATATATTGGATATATTGGCATATATAAGATATATGTTTCGGACTTGGATGTCCACCTACTGGATCTAGGAATTGGATGAGATCCAATTGATCTTAGAAATCTACCTAGTTAATTATCATACAATTTGTTGGCCAAAGTCAAGATTGTGTGTTATTTAACGGGATCCTAGCTCACTAGGAAACAAGGTTTCCCGAGTACTCCACAGAGGGTTAGAGGCTCGCCGAAAAATAGTGGGAGGCAAGTATTAAATTTGCAATATTCGTTTAGTTACTTGCCATACGCGCTCATATCATTTTTCGTCAATATAAATTAATATATTAGTTGGACTAATATTTAATAGTTGTTTTAATTAAACAGTTGGAATGTATTCAAACTATTTCAATTAATAGTTGATTTTATAATTGGATTATAGAAATCAATATAATTGAATTTAATCAATTAAATTATAGTTGATTATATAGTTGGACTATAGTAATCATTATAATAAATAGTACCAAAATCGCTGATTAAATAGTTGGACTATTAGAATCAAGATAATTGAAAGATTAGTGTTTAAAACATAATCCTGGGTGAAAATGTATTTAAACGACTTTAATTTTCAAATTGGGAATAAAACTTCAGGATAGTCCTGAAAACTGAGTAGTTACTTTATTTGATAGAGTGACGTCTCGAGCCTAAGCCCGTAGTTAAGCAAATAGTAGAACATGATATTTGGAATATTCATGTAATGATAACTTTAGTGCTTAATCCATTAAGCTTTCCAAATAAACTCCTTAATTTCTTAATCAGAACTAAGGATTAGATCCTTATAGTATGATATTGGAATTGAATGATCTTCATAGATCTATCCCTAGATCTTAGAAAAACCAATTGCAATAGTAAACTCTGGGAGAGTTAATAGTTATTCTCAAGGAGACAAAGCCAAAGTTTGCAATAGGCAAGAAGCGCAAGACGCATCTCACATCGACATTCCGGAAGGCCAAGGCTTGGCCAAAGGCTTCTGGAGTGTGGAAAAGGAGCACATGCAAAGTCATTATAATCTTCTGGGAAGACAAAAGACATATCCTAAGATGTCTGCCTAAACTGTGGCAAACGGGGTCACTGAAGCGTGACTGCCGTATGGACAAGACAGACATGAAGGAACTGAAGAGGGTGCAAGGCTCCGGCTTCAAATGTGTTTGTCATAAATATGTTCGCTACTAGTATTAAAATTGGATTTTAGATACTGGATGTGGTACATATATATATATATATATGCATTGATGTACAGAATCTGTTGTAAGCAGGATACTGAATTCAGTTGAGATTTATCTGCGAATTGGAGACGGGACGAAAGTCGATGTTTTAACCGTAGATACCTAAGTTTAGGAACTGCCTTCGGGTGAGTACTTAAATTAGGAAACTGTTAAAATGTAACTAGTTTGACTAGATACATTATCTCTATATCAAGGTTTAACCCGTTGCGGGTATACCTTTATATTCTAGAACACTAAAGTGTTTCATTTTATAAAGATGATATTGAGATAAACACATTAGATTTGAAAAACAATATTTATATTTTGAATATAAATAAATCTCAAACATATAACATGACAAACAAATAACTCAAACTGATTAAATCAGTTGAAACTTAAATGTGGCATTGTTGTCTGGGACACAATTAAACAAGACTCGTATATCCACACTTTTGAATAGTGGATACTAGGACATATTTGATTCTATTCAAATAATGTCTACGAATCTAGTTTATTGGGCAAAGTGCCTAAAACACCTTTACTTGGTAAAAGTGCGAGTGCCACCGATCTGTAAGCCCTCGTTCATAGTGACGTAAGTGGGCCCATGTCTAGCTAGGCTAGATGTGGATATGAATGTTTCGTGACCTTTACGGATGTGGCATCGCGTTATGGTTATGTGTTTCTTTTGAAACACAAATCAGAAACTTTTACAGTTTCGACATGAAGTAGACAAACAGATCGGCTAAAGTGTAAAACTATCACGGTTGGACCATGATGAAAATACTTAAGCAATAAGTTTCTCGTATACTTGAAAGAGTATAATATTCTTTCAATGAGGACTCCTCCCGGAACACGTCAGTTTGACGGTGTGTCCAAACAGAGAAACTAAATCTTGTTGGACATGATAAGGTTATTCATGAGTCGCTCTGAGCTACCATTTCCTTCAACGGATACGCATAAACAGTGCAGAACTTATTTTGAATAAGGTTCCATAAAAATCTGTTAGACAGATTTCATATTAGATATAAACTTGAAAGAAATTGGGTTTTCTCATTCCTAAAGATTTGAGAATGCTAGGCATATGTTTGGATGATACCAAACCAGAACCCAAATCGGATAAGTGCCAAGTTGTAGGTTATCATAGGGAAACCAAAGTATAGTACTTATACAACTCACAAGAGAACAATGTAATTGTTGCTCGCCATGCGGTTTTCCTAAGAGGAATACCTATATGCAGTGGTAAGTGGGAGGAGAGTAAAACTCGATGAAAAACGGAGTAATACTCTTCCAGGCACCGATTCATTAATGGAACACAAATAGTTCATCAAGGATGAAACTATACCAATAATCTTCGAATACACAAGAACCACGTAAGTCGGAGAGAGTTAGAAAGCAACCTGGGGTATGGGTTTCTGATCTCACCTCGTTAAGATGTCAATCTTATTGAGGAATACGAACTGACTACATATGAGGAAGTGATACAAGGTATCGACTCCCTATTATGGAAAAGTGCCATAAAGTCCGAAATGGATTCCATGTATACCAACCGAGTTTGGACACTGGTTAATGTACCGCAAGGCATTATGCCCATTGATACTATATAACTCTTCAAGGAAGACATACGTGAAATGCAACATACCAACGTACAAAGCTAGGCTTGTAGCGAAAAGGTATCGTTATCAACATTGTGTCGATTACGACAAAACCTTTTACCTGTTGCCATTATTAAATCCATTTGGATAATGCTTGCAAATGCTGCATGTTTCATTTATGAAATATGGCAGCTGAATGCCAAAACCGCCTTCCTTAACGGAAACCTTTTGGAGGATGTTTACAACATCCTGACGGTTTTGTCGTACCAAAACCAGCAAACAAGGTTTGCAGGTTATTCGATCCATGAATGGATTGAAGCGAGCATTGCATTCTTGGAATTATCGTTTTGATGTAATCATAACAGTGTATGATTTGATTCAAAACGAAAATGATTCTTGTGTATATAGGGAGATTAGTGAGAGCGATCTGACAATGAATGTCATAAATAATGATAATATGTCATTTCTGGGAAATGATATTCCTATAAATATAATCGGTGAAAGCTTGGCTTTCATGAAAATTTCCAAACCGATAAAAAATGACTATAAGTCGTAACAACGGTACTATACAGTTTGAATAACGGAACAGTGAGCTAGAAATCTTCCATGCAAGATACTGTTACCGAATAAACAACAAAGTGGATTATTGCTGCAGTTGAGGCAGCAATAGAAGCCTTCTGGATTGATAATAATCCTAATTAGATTAAGAGTAGTTCTGTTAGCAGCTGAGCTAGGCTACAACACAGGCTAAAGAATTAATGGTCTCATCAACGATCCAGATATATACTTCGACTATTCATCTGATTTGTTCGGATCATACATCGTGGCGATGTGATGATCGAATAAATCGCATCAGATGATAATCATGCAAATCTGCTGACGAAAGCCTTTCCTCAGCAGAAGTTTGAACGAACCGTACATAGTTCGGGTGTAGGACACTTGAGTGACTGGCTATAGGCCAAGTGGGAGATTGTTGGACAGTTATGACCCATAGTTTCACTATTTGTACAGATCATGGTGTTGTTGTACAAATTAACTATGTGACAAATGAGATTGCTCTTTTATCATTTGTGATTAGATCACCAAGATGTATAAATGATGAAAGGTCCATATGATTAGTTCCTGGATTGAGATGATATGAGACAGTATCAATCCACAAAGGTTTAATCATTAAATATCCCTAGTGAGAGTATTATCAAGATTGGACATCGATAATGCGGAAAAGACTAGTATTACACTTGTGAGCGTTGTGAGGGCATAACGACATAGTTCTCATATACTTGGGTATATGATACTCATGCAAGTGTAGTAGGATGTTGTGTTTTACCGATGGTACGGAAAACAGCTTCGCTCTAGATAGACCCCTCGGAATTCCATTGGTAGTATGACTATGTGTCTATGGAAGTCCGAATCAGGGTAGATGTATTTGGTCTTAACTTGAGACTTGCACCGCTAATACTTGCGACAATCAATATACTTTGGTTTTGGTCGTCCAGGGCTTTAACAGGTTCTGTGTACGCCTCTTCTGGGTATATTGAGAATCGTAGTGTATTGGGTGTGATGTCGAGATGGAAGTATCACTCCAGTCATAGTGGAGATGATGATCACATAGGATACATAACTTTTTCTCTTATGTACTGCAGTCATCGGGATAAAATGACTAGGTCATGTTTATCCGATATAGAGACTAGTTACCAGAGATCCGATATGTGCTTCGTATAGGGTAGACACATTTCCAGCCCCAGGCCTTGCACGTGACATCCGATACTGGATCGAAATACGCAATACTATGTATACTACGCCTGATATAGATCACATATTCCTGTAAGGATATTTCTGGAGAATTGGGTAGGCATGGCGCTTTGCTAGAAGCCAACATTGTCTTGTAAATCAGTAAAAACGTAGTACTAGGTACTTACGTGTTCGGATAGTCCGACGACCGTATTTACTGCCATTATATCCGGGGATCTCATGGGTCGCTTCCCGAAGATTCACCGATGACGTATGACTCGCACTTTATTAATCTGGGATTAATTAGATGAGAGAGAAAATTAATCTGGGATTAATTACGGAGATATTTTATCTGAGATAAAATATTATTTAAAGAGAGAGAACGATTAATTTGGAATTAATCGATAAAATAATATATTCGATATATTATACGAAATTGGATTTCGACGCGGAATTAAAATTAGATTTTAATTCGGGCGAACGAGTTAATTTAGAATTAATTCGTTAGCGACGTGAATAGTAATTTTGCTAGGCAAAATTATTTAATTAAATTAGATTTAATTTCCTCACAACGGAAAATTCGTTTATTTGGAATTAGCGAACCCGAGCCCGAGAGTGTTTGCGGGCGCACTCACATTGCGAATTAAAGTGCGGCCCACAAGTCACATCAAGCGTCAAATTACTACTCAATCGATTGATGTGATGTCTAGTCACTTTGAGTGATTAGCCAACTTGTCATGAGTGATGTGAATAGTTGATGGAAGTGGTTGTGGCTTTATTGCTTTGACTTTTTGAAAGTTGAAATATGGTATATGCTTAATTGATTTTTGAAATCAATTAACTAATACAAAAAAAAACCAACTTCAACTCTCTCATTCCTCTATTCTCTCTCACGCCTAAGGGGCATTCTTCTCATTCTTTCACTGGTTTTGCCGAAAATGGCAAGGAGAAGCAAAGTGATTTTTGTGGCAAAAATTACCAAGTGCTAGCACACTTCCGGAGTCTTGCAAAGGTGATAGGGAACCGCACCCGTGAGCATGAAATTTCAACACAAAGCTTGGAGCTTGGTGGATCATCCATGACCGAAAATGGAACAAATTGGAGGCCAAAAATCTACACTGCCGTGAGCTTCCAAGGAGGGCATAAAAAGTTTTGTTGTTCCTCGCATCGCTCAACCGATCATTGTGAGTATTCCGCACCTCCTTAATGTATTCACATATTGTTTCATTGCTTAAAACGATCCCGGTTAGACCGTAGAAACCCAACAATCGCCATGATGTATGATCTCACGAATCAGATGGAAACGTCGAAGAACATGCTTGGATCGTTGATGAGACCGCGGTTCCTTAGCCTGTGCTATTGCCCCATTATTGTCACAATGCAATGGAACGAGCTCAGCTGCTAACAGAACTACTCTTAATCCAATTAGGAATTTCCGGTTCCAAACTGCCTCTTTTGCTGCTTCAGCTGCAGTAATATACTCCGCTTATGTTGTTGAATCAGCAACAGTCTATTGCTTGGAAGATTTTCAGCTTACTGCTCCGTTGTTCAAACAAAATATATACGCAGATTGCGACTTACAGTCGTCTTTATCGATTTGGAAACTTACATCGGTAAACCCAGTTACCTCAAGTTCTCCATCTCCATAGATTAAGAAAGCATCCTTAGTTCGTCTAAGATACTTAAGGATATTCTACCGCCATTCAGTGACAATCACCTGGATCGGCCTGATAGTGACTACACATGCTCAAAGCATACGAGACATCAGGTCGCGTACATATCATGACATACATGATCGATCCGACTGTCGAAGCGAACGGGATCCGACTCATGTTGTCTCTCTCATCTTGAGTTTTAGGACACATGTCCTTAGATTGAGTGACGACATGTGACACTGGCAACAGTCCCCTCTTAGACTGTTCCATGTTGAATCTCTTCAATATTTTGTCAATGTACGTACTTTGGGAGAGTCCAAGCAGCTTTTTAGATCTATCCCTGTAGATCTTTATTCCAAGAATAAAGGATGCTTCTCCCAAATTTTTCATAGAGAATTTTAATGAAAGCCAAGCTTTCACCGATTGTAGCATGAGAATGTCATTGCCAATAAGCAATACATCATCGACATAAAGGACAATGAATGTCAGTGCGCTCCCACTAACCTTCTTATATACACAAAGATCATCCTCGTTTTGAATGAAATCATATTCTTTTATGATCTCATCAAAACATTGGTTCCAAGAACGCGATGCTTGCTTCAATCCATAAATGGATCGATTTAACTTGCAAACCTTGTCTGCATGTTTAGGTACGACAAAACCGTCAGGCTGTTGGATATAAACATCCTTCAAAAGGTTTCCGTTAAGGAAAACAATTTTGACGTCCATCTGCCATATCTCGTAATCGAAATATACAGCAATAGCAAGCACAATCCGAATGGATTTAATCATGGCAACATGTGAAAAATTTTCGTCGTAATCGACACCATGTCGTTGACGATATCCTTTCGCTACAAGCCTAGATTTGTACGTTTGTATGTTGCCATCCATGTCGGTCTTCTTCTTGAAGACCTATTTGCAACCAATAGGCTTTACGCCTTCTGGTGCATCAACCAGTGTCCAAACTTGGTTGGTGTACATGGAATCCATTTCAGACTTCATGGCATCTTGCCATAAACAGGAGTCAATACCTTGTATCGCTTCTTCATATGTAGCCGGTTCGTCTTCCTCAATAAGATTAATATCTACATGAGGTGAGATCAAAAACCCATACCTCTCAGGTTGTTTTCTGACTCTCTCTGATCTACACGGTTCTTGTGTATTCGAAGATTGTGGTACAGTCTTATCCCTGATGAACTGTTCATGTTCCGTTAAGGATTCTGTGCCAGGAACAGTATCACTCCGATTTTCATCGAGTTCTACTTTCCTCCCACTTACCACTGCATTTAGGAATTCCTTCTCAAGGAAAATCGCATGTAAAGCAACAAATACTTTGTTCTCTTGTGGGTGATATAAGTAATATCCTTTGGTTTCCTTAGGATATCCTACAAATAGGCATTTATCCGATTTGGGTTCTAGTTTGGTACCTTCCAAACGTTTGACGTATGCCCAGCATCCCCAAATCTTCAGGAATGAGAAACTCAGTTTCTTTCCTGTCCATATCTCATACGGAGTCTGTTGAACAGACTTTGACGGAACCTTATTCAAAATAAGTATTGCACTGTTTAATGCATATCCCCAGAAGGAAATATGTAGCTCTGTGTGACTCATCATCGACCTTACCATATCCAACAAAGTTCGGTTTCTCCGTTCGGACATACCGTTTAATTGAGGTGTTCCAGGAGGAGTCCACTGTGAAAGATACCATACTCTTTCAAGTAATCAAGAAACTCATTGCTCAAGTATTCTCCACCACAGTCCGACCGTAATGTTTTAATACTTTTGCCGGTCTGTTTTTCAACTTCGTGTCGAAATTCTTTGAATTTCTCAAAGGTTTCCGACTTGTGTCTCATAAGATACACATAACCATAACACGATGCATCATACGTAAAGGTTACGAAGTATTCATATCCACCTCTAGCCTGGCTAGACATGGGCCCACATACGTCACTATGAACGAGGGCTAACAGTTCGGTGGCACGTACACCTTTACCACTAAAAGGTGTTTTAGGTATTTTGCCTAATAAACAAGATTCACAGACGTCATATGAATTTGGATCAAATCCGTCCAAGTACCCACTCTTCGAAAGTGTGGATATGCGAGTCTTGTTAATGTGTCCCAGACGACAATGTCACATATAAGTTTCATCTTTGTTACTTAGTTTAAGCCTTTTGTTTGTTGCATTACATGTTTGAGATTGATTTATATTCAAAATATAAAGACTATTATTCACATCAGCACTGCATATCTCCATATCATTTTTATACATAAAACACCTAGTGTTTCTAAAAATAAAAGTATAGCCATATTGGGCCAATAAAGATACATATATAATATTCATAGTCAAACTAGGTACATAATAACAGTCTGAAAGATTAAGTACATGCCCCGAGGACAGTTCCAAAATATAAGTCCCAACGACCAAAACGGTGACTCGAGGCCCATTTCCAACACTGAGGTCAATCTCTTCTGAGGCCAGTCTCATGTGAATCCGAAGATCCTGCACATCAGTACATATATGAGTACCACAACCAGAATCAAAAATCCAATTTTTAAAACTAGAAGTAGACATTTTTATTTCTATAACAAACATACCTGAAGCCGGTGCCTTGTCCGCTTTAATTTCCTTCATGTGTGCCTTGTACTCACAACAGTCACGCTTCCAGTGACCCCGGGTGCCACACTGCAGGCATACATCTTGGGATTTGTCATTAGCCTTCCCAGAAGACTTTGACGATTTGGCCTTGCCATTCTTCTTCTTCTTTACACCTCCAGTTGCCTTGGGCCAAGCCCTCGGAGACTGAGATGTTGAAGCGAAGTGCGCCTCGCACTTTTTGCCCTTCAATAGCTCTTTTTCCACTTCACGCAACATTTCCATCACCTCTCCAAGAGTATGGTCTTGGTTCATCATATTGTAGTTCATGATGAACCCGCTCCAGTTTTCAGGAAGAGACTGCAAGATCAAATCTATAAAGGTCTCAGCCTCAAAGGTTATGCCTAGCTAACCCAGCTGTTCAATGTCAGCAATCATCTGTGACACATGGTGCTCAACAGATGTACTCTCTGACATTATTGAGCGAAAAAGCTTTTTCTGCAATTCATACCTTTGCGATCTAAGGTTAGATCGATGAAGATCCTTCAATTTTGCCATCATAGTATAGAGATCCAATCCCTTATTTTGGCGACGAAATTGAGGGGTCATCGCAGTGAGCATGACGGTCTGAGGAGTTGAGTTGTCATCACTATGAGTCTTCTAAAGCTCAAGCTCAAGCTCAAGCGGCTGCTCATTTCCGAGCTTAGGCCCGATGGGTCTCTCTATCGTATAGAGCATCCTCTCAGCCCCCAGGACAATCATGAGGTTCATATCTGTAGGTGCTGTATTTTTGCATATAAGCCCTGATGATGAGCCTCGTACGGAGGCACTACTCTTTAAGTTGCGGAAGTCGCGGGAAACAGACGTCGGAAGGGAAAAGTCAGAAATCAATACCTTGTTGGATTTAATTCATTTGCTTAGCTTCGGGTTTGCTTGTTGAACCTCTATTTTAAAATTTATCCTCGGCCCAAACCCCCGCAATCCACACCAAGCCCACCAAAACAACCAACCACACGCCCAAACCTTCCAACCACACGCCCATAAAGCCTCCAAGCCCATTAAATCACATCCAAAAATATTCAAACACATTAAACACATGTTAAAATCTAAATAAATCACCTTCCCGAATTAAAGAAATCAAAAACAAATCACATTCTCAATTTAAAAGATTCAAATCAAATCTCATCAATCATCTTCTTAATTAAATTAAATCACATGCCTAAACTAAATAAAATAAAATAAAATCCCATAAATCACCTTCCCGAATTAAAGAATCAAATCAAATCTCATAAATCACATTCATAATTAAATTAAATCCATTTCCTAAACTAAAAAAATCCCATCCCTAAATTAGATAGATTTTTCCTTATGACACACTAATTAGAGATTTCCACCATAATTACATATTTCTTTCCCTTCCCATAAAAGGACAACCCCAACCCTCTCCTATAAAAATGACCTTAAACCAAACCTTTCCCGCTGGCTGGCTCACTCACGGCAAACAAATAAACAAAAGCCCTCACACACCTCATCTCTCTCAGCCGCATGCACTCACCAAAAACTAGCCCTTAATAACTAGCATCCTCTCGCAAACCACACAAAGACATATCCCATCCCTAAGATTCCTTACGGCTTCACTCCCCTTCATCCATCTGATTCACGAAATTTTCATAAACACACAAAGATCTCTCCCATCACAGCTTCCCCACACTCTCGCCACTCAGCACGTCCCACGCCTTCAACCTACCTACTCAGCACCGACACAAAGAAACAACAACAACAACCTCAACCAGCTCTCTCATTCAATAGCCCACAAACCAACACACAATACTCATGCCACACACAGCCACGTTAGCCCATACTCACACCATACTGCCACCGAACAAACAAGACACATGTGAAAGCAAAATAATAAACCCTTCAACAACAACAATCCTTAGCCGAAACAAAAGCCATCATCGCCCAGGCCAGGAAACCCAAATAAACAAAGCAACAAACTACAACTTCAGCCAGCAAAACAAATAACAAAACAGTAGCCCAAAACAGAGAAAATAGCAGCCCAAAGCAGCGAGGTGACGAAGGAAAACATTGAACCAGTGAACCGGAAAAGTTACGGAGCATTAACCCTTCTGACGGCCACGTAACGCACTTCCGAGAAGCGACTTAAAAGGTAAGACCTGAGGGCACCCTTTGTTATATTTTATTTTGTTATCATGGACATGGCATGCTTGGTTGGACGTGGAATACGTTCAAACGGGCATGCAAAGTCCTATATTGAAAACGGCCAAGTTCTTTGGTCACATGTTTATTATTCCGCATTTATTTCGCATTATTAGTCTTTTATTATTTCGCATTTAATTTCCGTTTATTGTTGTTTTATTATTCCGCATTTGTTTTGTTCTCTTTGGTTATTTATAGTTATATGCATTATCATATTTCATGTATGTCAATATTGGGTTAATGATTGTGTTGTGTTAATGCTTGAGTGTTGCCTCTCATGGTATATCGGATGGAAATCCAGACGTAAATTCCGTAGCCGAATCCCAATGGATGGTAATATGGTCTTTACTTGGAATACAACTCCACGTACTGCTTGAGGAAACGTTCACGCATATGTTCATGAAATTGTGTGCTTGCCGTCATGTCGATTTACTTTTATGCATGCAAACTTAGATATAGGTTGTATTCAAACTTAGATATAGGTTATTATTGCGTATGTATGTTGCGTAGACTTGGTTAGATTATTGCACAAATCCATTCATTACAAGTGGCATAAGTAAAAGACCATTCCGAACCCAACGATTTGAGGTATTCCCTTGCGAGGGGTGAGTGCGGCCTTAAATCATATCCTAGTTCACACTGGGTGGCGACTCCATTTTATTTCTCCAGTTTAGTCCTCCGCGGGCTACTCCGTACTCCCGACCGGGCCGTGAGCTTGGAACAACGTCGTCGATTTCTGTGTCCTACAGTCTGGCGACTCCACTGGGGATAGAGAATCGGCTTCGAAATACTGCCTTGTAATGTTTTTTATTTTTGTTTTAGTTAACCGTGTCTATAGTTGTTTGAAGGGGTTTAATCAAAATCACTATTAGAGCTAGGTAATGGTTTGATGTCTTCTTTAATTCACTACCTTTCTATAAGGAAAAGCTGTGAAGGCACCCGGATAATCATTTACCCCAAACTTACCGTGATGGACTAATTTGGAGGACTTATTGTTTATTCCTGTCACCAAGGCGATAAGAGCCTAAGAGGCTTGGGTATTTAAGAGAGTTCGCTCCACACTCCCTCTGGGGAATCTTCAATAAGAAATCCATTTGACAGTCAGTCATGTATCATCAGTCGTTGGCACGTACCTTAGCGTATAAAAAAGGTGCGCTCACTTGGTCGCTCGAACCCTTGAGTGGGGAGTCCTAGTTGTGGGCAATCCTTTTCCAGCGGGAGCCTTTGTCTATACCACTATAAACCCGCATGTGAACCGTAGTTGTAGGACCAATAGAAAACACCCATTTATGCTTGTGTTCGGGACCATCATCATTTGGATTCAGTTGGACATTTCGTCATTAGTTGTGAAATTGTTGGGCCATTTAAACTGGGACGAGTCGCCTCTTATGACAATTGGGCCAAAAGCTTCTAAAACACCGATGGGCCGCTTTATGTTTAGACCCATTATCATTTGAAGTTGTTTAGCCACGTTATTGCAAAAGTGTAAAACTGTTGGGCCTTTTTCAACTGGGACAAGTTTGCACCTCGCAATAGTATGATTGAATGCTTTAAAATGATAATGGGCCGACTTATATATTCTATGCATCGCACGCATACATGCTAACATGTGGTTTAGAAGACACCATAGATACCCGTTGGGTTAGGGAAGAGGGAAGACTCGTTAAAAGGCCGTTAGCGAACATGAGCGAATCAGTTAACGAGGGATCTCGTATGGATCAGCTGGAGACTAGTCTCACTAAGGTTACCGAGCAGTTGCAAGCTTTGACCACCGCTGTGGCCAGTATGGTTGTGCCCTACGCTGGGGAAGGCTTTGAGAATGAGAGGCGTTAGCAACCTCCGAACTGATTGAGTGATGATATCCCTGTTTTTGATGATGACATTGCTGACTATGAAGCATGCGCCTTTGGACTGACAACATTGATAGCCTTGAAAGCTAAGAACGTGGAAGTTTACGGAGACTCGATGTTAGTCGTCCGACAAATGTAAGGAGGATGTGAATTGAAGGAAGAATGGTTGAAGCCCTACTTATTCCACCTCAGGAGTCTGGCACAGGCCCTCCCCGATTGCAAATTCCATCACTTGCCGCGAGAGGAGAACCAAATGGCAGACGCGTAGCCTACACTAGCCGCAACCTGGGAAAATCCGGAGAAATTGGTAATGAGACCTCTAGTGTTGACAATGACAAGCAGACCTGTCTACGAGATAGAAAAAGTCTTGGAAGTAGAGATCGATGATGGGAAACCGTGGTACTATGATATTCAGCGATACTTAGAATGCGGGGAACTTCCAGAAGAAGCAAGCAGAAAGGACATGATAGCCATTCAGAAGTTAGCTTCTCAATATGTGAGTCTGAAAAGAGAACTATACAAGAGACAAACGAATCACATTCAGCTGAAGTGTCTAAGAAAAGAATAGGATCAGAAGGCGATGGAATAAGTACATGCCAGAGTATGTGGACCACACATGAACGGATTGAATTTGTCTCGCAAGATAGTAAGACAAGACTTCTACTGGTTGACCATGGAAGCTGACTGCGCGAAGCTGGTAAAACATTATCACGATTGCCAATTAGATGGTAACTTGAATCAGCTGCCGCACATAGAGTTGCACGGGCTGTCAGAGCCGTGGCCTATCTCAATGGGGAATTGATATGATCAGAGAAATTCGACCGCACACATCGAATGGACATCATTTTATAGTAGTGGCAGTAGACTACTATTCAAAATGGGTGGAAGCCGAGTCCTTTCACAACGTCACAACAAAACAGATGGCAAAGTTCATAGCCCGAAACATCATTTGTCGATATGGGATGCCGCATCACGTAGTAACGGAAAACAGAGTCCAGTTTCAAGGAGAAACAAAGGCAATGCTACAGAAATACGGGATAGGCCATCACAAGTCGTCACCTTACCGACCACAAGCGAATGGGGCAGTCGGGGCAGCCAAAAGATAATAAAGAGGATACTAGCCAATATGACAGAGAACTATAAAGATTGGTCCGACAAGTTACCGTACGCCCCATGGGGGTACAGAACATCTGTGAGAACAGCAATGGAAGCCACGCCTTACTCTTTAGTCTATGGAATGGAAGCAGTAATGCCAGTGGAAGTTGAGATATAGTCCATGTGGGTATTAGCGGAAGCAGAGCTACCTGAACAAGAATGGGCCTCGCAGAGATTTGAACAGTTAGCATTACTGGATGAGAAGAGAATGAAGTCTTTATGTCATATGCAGTTATACCAGAAGAGGTTGGCTCGAGCATTCAACAAGAATGTGCGTCATACTAAGATCAGAAAGGGTGATCTGGTACTTAAACAGTCAAAGCCGTCGACGACAGACCCGAGAGGAAAGTTCAGACCCAACTGGGAAGGACCCTACATAGTCCAGAAAGTCATGGGAAATGAGGCAGTGAGACTGTCAAATTTGGAAGGGAACGAGTTCACCGAGCCGATCAACGTAGACAGATTGAAGCAATATTTTGCCTGAGGAAGAGAAGACCGAGCGATCACCAGGAAGACTGGCGGAAGACCTAACCCAACAGAATAGGAAATTCATCCATGCATGCATGCATACACGTAACGTACTTGCATTCTTTTTTGTTTTGTTTTGTTTTATATTCACAGGTTTTAAGTAAAAAAAAAAAAGAAAGCGGCAAATGCAAGCCAACCAGAAGCAGCAACAATACTGTGTCAGCAGTTTTCAAGAATGAATCACAGGGTTGAGGCCCACATTGGTATCGGTTTCGGGAAGGAATCCTAGGGTTGAGGCCCACATCAGCATCAGTTTCGGGAATGGATCCCAGGGTTGAGGCCCATATCAGTATCAATTTTGGGAATGGATCCCAGGGTTGAGGCCCATATCAGTATCAGTTTCGGGAATGGATCCCAGGGTTGAGGCCCACATTATCATCGGTTGAAAGGAAGAATTCCAGTCAAGTGAAAAAAAGAGAAAAATCCTTGATGGTTAGACATATGTCCGGTGATGAGATTGTTTGCTGTAGGGTGAAACCTTGGAAACGATAAGTGCAAGATATGCTCTCATCCGGTATTTTGAGTGATTGATCTCGGCTAGACTCGCGAGCACTTAATTACAGGATCTCAGCAGTAGAAGCCTGAGTAGTCGGCAAGATGACTAGTTGAAGAGATGGCAGATCAATGAATGATCGTTTACTGAGAAGGAAGAAATAAACCACCTATAACCGATAAGCGTGAAGCTACCCATGGGCGAGTATTAGGACCACCATGAGGAGAAATGCAACCTTAAAGGGTAGGTGTGTCGAAAAAAAAGAGACGAAAGAAAAGAAGAAGAAAACCATATCATGTGAGTACGAGGAAGTAATCACAGAGTATAATCAAGACATCTAGGTTGGTTAGACCCACTGATCCCATTCTTCGAGAAAAAATCATCGAGTTGGCCTGCTTAAGGATTAAGATGTGAAAAAACCTTGGCACACACACACTTGGAGTCTAGTTCAGATAATTTATTCAAACGGTCGGATTTGAGTTGTATCAAGTACTTTGAAGGTTCTCTGGTTTCGACGCTAGGCATCCGTTGAGGACGAAAATATGTTTAGCTATCAGGACTATCTCGTGAGAGGCAGTGTAGTGTGTTGGTATGTAACATCACATCATGAGATCTATCTTGACATAATAAAAGTAGCAAAGAACAGAAAAATGAACCGAGACTGGGGGCGACCAGTCTACCCTTTCTCATACAGCACGGTTCGAGAATGAACCATCACATCAACAACGCCTCGGGGATGAGGTTCAGTATGCCGGGAATGGCATTTCGAGGATGGAGTATGAGTCGAGGCCCACATCAGTATCGGATTTGGGATGCGTCCCAGGGTCGAGGCCCACATCAGTATCAGTTTTAGGATGCGTCCCAGGGTCGAGGCCCACACTTCAGCAGTTTTTGGGATGCGTCCTAGGGTCGAGGCCCACACACCTCACAGTAACGGTTCGGGAATGGACCACCTCACAGTAACTGTTCGGGAATGGACTACCTCACAGTAACGGTTCGGGAATGGACCACCTCACAGTAATGGTTCAGGAATGGACCACATCACAGTAATGGTTCGAGAACGGACCACCTCACAGTAACGGTTCGGGAATGGACCACATCACAGTAACGGTTCGGGAATGGACCACCTCACAGTAACGGTTCGGGAATGGACCACCTCACAGTAACGGTTCAGGAATGGACCACATCACAGTAACGGTTCGGGAATGGACCACAGATGGTTCAGGAACAAAGCCCAGAGGTCGAAAGCGCCTCGCCATCACATTCAACACAGTTCGGGAATAAAGCCCAGAGAACAAAGCCCACACTCGGTGGTTCAGGAACAAAGCCTAGGGGTCGAAGCACCTCGCCACCATATCAGCAGTTCGATGGTGATTCCTAGAGATCGCAGCATCTTGTAGGGATGAACCTTGAGGTCGAAGCACCTCACACCAGATAAACTCAGTTCAAAGCAACGGGCAAGCCAAGTGGCAGCTGGCGAGCCAGGTTAGTGAAAATGCATTGCATAACTTTGATAGGATTGTCATTGTCACACACTGCACAAGTCCCATCAAAGTGGGGGTGACTGTAGGCACTGTATTTTTGCATATAAGCCCCGATGATGAGCCTCGTACGGAGGCACTACTCTTTAAGTTGCTGAAGTCACAAGAAACGGACGTCAGAAGGGAAAAGTCAGAAATCAATACCTTGTTGTATTTAATTCGTTTGCTTAGCTTTGGGTTTGCTTGTTGAACCTCTGTTTTAAAATTTATCCTCGGCCCAAACCCCCGCAATCCACACCAAGCCCACCAAAACAACCAACCACACGCCCAAGCCTTCCAACCACACGCCCATAAAGCCTCCAAGCCCATTAAATCACATCCAAAAATATTCAAACACATTAAACACATGTTAAAATCTAAATAAATCACCTTCCCGAATTAAAGAAATAAAAAACAAATCACCTTCCAAATTTAAAAGATTCAAATCAAATCTCATCAATAACATTCTTAATTAAATTAAATCACATGCCTAAACTAAATAAAATCAAATTAAATCCCATAAATCACCTTCCCGAATTAAAGAATCAAATCAAATCTCATAAATCACATTCCTAATTAAATTAAATCCCTTTCCTAAACTAAAACAGTCCCATCCCTAAATTAGATAGATTTTTCCTTATGACACACTAATTAGAGATTTCCCCCATAATTACATATTTCTTTCCCTTCCCATAAAAGGACAACCTCAACCCTCTCCTATAAAAAGGACCTTAAACCAAACCCTTCCCACTGGGTGGCTCACTCACGGCAAACAAATAAACAAAATCCATCACGCACCTCATCTCTCTCAACCGCATGCACTCACCACAAACCAACCCTTAATAATTAGCATCCTCTCGCAAACCACACAAAGACACAGCCCACCCCTAAGATCCCTCACGGCTTCACTCCCTTTTATCCATCTGATTCACGACATTTTCATAAACACATAAAGATCTCTCCCATCACAGCTTCCCCACACTCTCGCCACTCAGTACGTCCCATGCCTTCAACCTACCTACTCAGCACCGACGCAAAGAAACAACAACAACCTCAACCAGCTCTCTCATTCAATAGCCCACAAACCAACATACAATACTCATGCCACACACAGCCACGTTAGCCCATACTCACACCATACTACCACCGAACAAACAAGACACATGTGAAAGACAAAATAATAAACCCTTCAACAACAACAATCCTTAGCCGAAACAAAAACCACCATCGCCCAGGCCAGGAAACCCAAATAAACAAAGCAACAAACTACAACTTCAGCCGGCAAAACAAATAACAAAACAGTAGCCCAAAACAGAGAAAATAGCAGCCCAAAGAAGCGAGGTGACGAAGGAAAACATTGAACCAGTGAACCGGAAAAGTTACGGAGCATTAACCCTTCTGACGGCCACGTAACGCACTTCCGAGAAGTGACTTAAAAGGTAAGACCTGAGGGCACCCTTTGTTATATTTTATTTTGTTATCATGGACATGGCATGCTTGGTTGGACGTGGAATACGTTCAACGGGCATGCAAAGTCCTATATTGAAAATGGCCAAGTTCTTTGGTCACATGTTTATTATTCCGCATTTATTTCGCATTATTAGTCTTTTATTATTTCGCATTTAATTTCCGTTTATTGTTGTTTTATTATTCCGCATTTGTTTTGTTCTCTTTGGTTATTTATAGTTATATGCATTATCATATTTCATGTATGTCAACATTGGGTTAATGATTGTGTTGTGTTAATGCTTGAGTGTTGCCTCTCATGGTATATCAGATGGAAACCCAGACGTAAATTCCGTAGCCGAATCCGAATGGATGGTAATGCGGTCTGTACTTGGGATACAACTCCACGTACTGCTTGAGGAAACGTTCACGCATATGTTCATGAAATTGTGTGCTTGCCATCATGTCGATTTAATTTTATGCATGCAAACTTAGATATAGGTTGTATGCAAACTTAGATATAGGTTATTCTTGCGTATGTATGTTGCGTAGACTTGGTTAGATTATTGCACAAATCCATTCATTACAAGTGGCATAAGTAAGGGACCATTCCGAACCCAACGGTTTGAGGTCTTCCCTTGCGAGGGGTGAGTGCGGCCTTAAATAATTTCCCAGTTCACACTGGGTGGCGACTCCATTTTATTTCTCCAATTTAGTCCCCTTCGGGCTACTCCGTACTCCCGACCGGGCCGCAAGCCTAGAACAGCGTAACCGATTTCTGTGTCCTACAATATCCCAATCAGGAAAGTTCGCGCCATTAAAGACTTTTTCGCCCATGATAATATCTCTAACTCCGATCTTTCCAGCCATCTTAATTGCAATAGTCAAACTATTCAATTAACGATATTTGGGTACAGTCCAACTGTTACAAGAAAAATAATAAAATATTAGTCCAACTAATAAATATTTAATTGACGAAATAATTTGAAAGCGCGTAATGCCAAGTATTTGAACGAAATTGCAAATTCAATACTGGCCTCCCACTATTTTTCGGCGAGCCTCTAACCCTCTGTTGAGTACTCGGGAAACCTAGTTTCCTAGTGGGTTAGGATCCCGTTAAATAACACATAACCTTGACTTTGGCCAACAAGCTGTATGATATTTAACTAGGTAGATCTCTAAGATCAATTGGATCTCATCCAATTCGTAGATCCGATAGGTGGACCTCCAAGTCCGAAACATATATACAATATATATGCCAATATATCCAATATATTTTCCTAACCTTTTTCCTCTGAATAACCTAAGCCTGGGCTTTTGCTCAACAAGCTTAATGATTCCAGTTAAGCGGGACCCATTGACCTTGGAAAGCTTCGTAATCGATGTCGATGAACAAGAAGTGATCTTGACTTTGGCCAACAAATCACAACTTGGGCAAGACATACGATATGGAACAAAGCCTTCATGATTCAAACACATCCGCGATGGACAAAGGTCTTGACTTTGGCCAACAAACTAATGCCAATCTTGGATTTTGAGAATGAATCATTCAATATAAGGAAAACGTTTAATATTTGATTGAGGATTTTTCACGTAATTGGCAACCAATTAATTATCTTTGATTAGGTCTAATCATACACCTTTAAGCATGCATTCTAAAAGCATAATAAGGTGCGATAAATAAATTAATAATGATATGTGGATGGATATCTCACAAATTGTTCCTAGAACAAATCACTCCATTTCCTCTCCCCGACTAGCACTATTCTAACTTCTACCCAATTACATAATACATAAAAGAAACCTCACTACATTAAGGGGAATTGGTGAGAAGAGAATTACAAAGAATCGATAGATAAATGCTGGACACGCATGTCCAATTTAATAAATTCTAAATTTATTACAACAATTTCCAAAATTGCCCTCACCCATCTAATATCCATCTGATATACATTATTCATACAACACATCCATGTATTCACACAAAGCATGTTATTCAATCAATCTAATCCAATTAATTAATCTTTGAATAAAGTGATCATCCATTCAAACAACGATTTGATTTGCGCGAGTCCAACTTGTTTAAGAATAAGCACTCAAAGTACGGATTTTTGAATTATATCGAACTACAATTTTAAATCCGATTTAATTTGTATTCAATACTAATTCCTTATTTAATTCCAAATTAAATAATTACACTTTAACAATGTGCCTTTACGACTTAAATTCTAAATCTAATCTTAATGGGTCTCAAAGCCCAATTAACATCCAATGTCAATTAATTAAAGTCCAATGAGCTTTCAATTAATTTATTAAGGCCTGGACTTTGGCAACCAAAGCCCAATAAGGAATCACCCTTTGCCACAAAATTAATTTTGGCCCATTAGGCCCAATTAATTATTTAAAGGCTCATTTATTATATTTGGACTTAATGGAATGGTTTTAGGCCCAATTTGGATTCAATCCAATTTTCCTAAACCAACTTGGCCAAACCAAGCCCATTATGCCCAAATACAATAATTTTAGCCCAATTCCAAATTAAGCCTAACTAATTAAATTTTAATATTCTAAATATCATGATTTAATTAATTAAAGTGTATAGCCACAATTAATTATTCAAATCAACATTTCCAAAATACAAATTTACATAATTAATCATGCTTTATTATATTCAACACATGTCCAACATTACTGAAACAAAATCAAGTCATTAACATGCTCATTTGGTCACGACAATTGAGGGATTTTTATATTAATTTTGATTTCAATCCAATTAAATCACAAACTAATATATCCAAGGATTTTAAACACATCCAATGATTTAAAAAACAAAAAATCACCATGACCTAAGGTTCAAGTACATTCGGCCAAGCTAATGTATTTGGGGAAAATTAATCCAATTAATTTTTCATCAAATTGATCATACATAACTCTAAGTTAACAATATATAAGCATACTCAAACAAACAATTTGATTAAATCATGCTCAAATCAAAAATACCAAAATTTTAGATTATAAACCCTAATTCAATTTCATGCTCAAATAAGCTCTGATACCATTGTTGGGTTTCTAAGGTCAAACCAAGATCATTTCAAGCATAAAATCATGTGAATACGTAAAGAAGTATAACATAAATATACTTACAATGCTTGGTTGGATGGATGTGTTGATAACAAAATTTTACTTCCTTTGAAAGTCTCCAAGCTTTCTTTGAATGAGGTTGAGCTTCAAGCTTAAGTGATTTGAGATTCCAAGCTCAATTGGAAAGTTTCCCTAACACCTTAGTATGAATCTTTGATGTGTGTGCTAGCACTTGAAAAATTGCAACAATTTTTCACCTTGTTCTTGAAAGTTTTGGCCAAGCCAAAATTGGGAGAGAAAAAATTCACTTGGGCGTGAATGAGAGAGACAAGATGAGAGTGAAAATGTTGACTTATTGTTTTTTTTTTGAATTTCCAAAAAACAAAATGATATACCAAAAATCTAATGTTTGGTAAATGTTTTTCATCTCACCAACTTGTGTGTTAAACAAGTTATCAAACACCCACCAAATTCCATCAACTAAAAGTTAATTAAAGTGACTAGGTGATGTGACTTGTGGGCCCCACTTGATTCAAAATCCGAGTGGGCCCGCAAACACATTCCGGGCTCGGGTTCGTTAATTCCGAATTAATGAATTTTCCCTTACGACGTAATTAAATAAAATTTAATTAAATAATTATGCCTAGCAAAATTACTATTAAAGTCGCTCGCGAATTAATTCTAAATTAATTCGTTTGCCCGAATTAAAATCCAATTTTAATTATGTTATGAAATCTAATTTCAGATAATATATCGAATATATTATTTAATCGATTAATTCCGAATTAATCGTTCTCTCTCTTTTATTTGAATTTTATCCAAGATAAATTATCACCGTAATTAATCCTAAATTAATTTTTTCTCTCTTCTAATTAATCCCAGATTAATTATGTTCGAGTCATACGTCATCAGTGAATCTTCGGGAAGCGACCCATGAGATCACTGGATATGTTGGCAGTAAATCCGACCGTTGGACTATCCGAACACGTGCGTACCTCGTACCACGTTCTTACCGATTTACGAGACATGATTGGCTTCTAGCAAAACGTCGTGCCTACCCAATTCTCCGGAAATATTCTTTAAGAAATATATAATCTATAATAGGCGTAGTATACGTAGTATTGCGTATTACGATCCAGTATCAGATGTCACATGCAAGGCCTAGAGCTGGAATAATGTCTGCCACGTACGAAGCATATATCGAATCACAAGCAACTAGTCTCTATAATCAGATAATCATGACCTTGTCATATTATCCCGATAGTTGCAACATAATAGAGAACTGGTTCTGTATCCCTGTGTGATCATCATCTCCATATGACTGAAGTGATACTTCCGTCTTGACATCACACCCAAAACACTACGATTCTCAATAAACACATAAGAGGCTTACACAGAACCTGTTAAAGTCCTGGACGACCAAAACCAAAGCGTATTGATTGTCGCAAGTACTAGCGATGCAAGTCTCAGGTTAAGACCAAATACACCTACCCTGAATCGGATTCCCATAAACACATAGTCATACTACCAATGAGATTCCGAGGGGTCTATCCAGAGCGAAGCTGTTTCCGTACCATCGGTAAACACAACCTCCTATCGCACTTGCATAAGTATCCAATACTTAAATATATGAGAACTATGCTGTTACGCTTCCATAACACGCACAAGTGCAGTCTATTCTGCATTATCGATGTCCAGTCTCAATAATACTACGACTATGGATATTTAATGATTAAACCTTTGTGGATTGATATTGTCTCATATCTTATAATCCAGAACTAATCATAAGGACTTTAATAATTTATATATACAAGTAATCTAATTACAAAATGATAAAATAAAATTTTCATTCTCACATAGTTAATTTGTACAAAAAACCACAATGTCTTTTACAAATAGTGACGATATGGGTCATAATTGTCCAACAATAATTTTATAAGAATTCTATTATAACAAGAAAACATATTAGAAAAAATACCATTAAATTTTCAACAATTAACATAATCTCTATAATTAATTTTTTATTATTAATTTATAAAATTAAAATATCTCCATAATTATTTTTAATTATTAAATTATAAAATTAAAATAATAAGTTATTAACATAAGAAATCTTTTACAATATAAAAACATAATATACTATTAAAATAAGAAACCTATTAATTAATTAATTATCTACCCACATATATAAGTTAAATATTTTTAAGCTTCTCATACTAATCCCTACAATTAATTTTTTTTATTACCTATTATAATAAGAAGATATAGTATAATTTTCTATTAAAATAAAAAATATACGTGACATATAATCTCTACAATTAATATTTTTATTATTAAATTATAAAATTAAAATAATAAATTATTAAAATAAAAAATTATTATAATATAAAAATATAATTTTTATTAAAATAAGAAACCTATCTTTACTATAAGAAGTACTAAATAATAAAGAGCTAGAGGTTTTTGTCCCATAGATACATTCTGTATAACAACAAAATGAGTTTCATGAGAATATTGATACTTCGGGAGTATTGTTATTTATCTATGGGAAATTATCATTTTCATACCGAAAGAATTGTTAAAATTTAGTCTTATTTAAAAATATTTAAAATGTTCAAATTTTCATCCGAAATTCCGTTAGAATTTTACTGACGACATAAGGATATTCCGGTCATTTGATAACGTCATGGTGAATATTTTTTGATCTTCGAGTGGAAAAATGAATATTTTTTATATTAAATTATTTTGGATGAATTTTGAATTATAAATATTATTTTGGAAGTTAGATGGATATTGTTTAATTATAAATGTTATTTTATTTTATTTTGAATGTTTAAATTAAATAACTTAAAAGTTCTAAAAAATACGAAAATTTAGATTTTTTACGCATTTGGATATCCGAAAATCCACGCAGATAATACCTCATCCAGATCCATAAAAATATAAGGCAGATCTAAATCCGGAACCATGTATATCCAGATCTGTATTTTATCAGACAACTTTTTTTTGTCATTTTTTATAGTCAAAGTTATATTTTATCATTCATTTCACTACATGAGTACTTTAGTCAAGCGAATCTGGATATGAATCCGTACATATCTTAGAAATTTAAATCTCAATTCGTATTTTTTGAATATGAATCCAGATTTTTTTCAGGTAAAACTTTTACTGGCCACGATTCGGTTTCGAACTGAAATTAGAACCGCCTGGAATCTCTTGTTCCAGGAATCGCCGGTTCCGGTTCCGGAACTAGAACCACAAAAAAATAAAAATAAAATACTATAAAACATGTAATATTAAGGTTATATGAAAAATGAAAAAATAATTTAATTAATGAATTTCAAAATATTAATGGACATGTTTCAAAATTAAATCCAAGCCCTTTTGAATTATCTTTTTCAAATTAAAACTAATTTAAATCAAATTTAATTTTTATTTAATTTTAGTACAAATTATGAGGTTTGAAACCGGAACCGGCGGTTCCGGAACCGCATCCACCCCTATCTCTACTCTATCTCTACTCTACATATATAAATACTTGAAAATTTATAATTCTTCACTTGAATTTTTTCAACATATTTTAAAGTGTTTTTTTTCAACCCGAAATTTAAAAAGTGTTTACTTTTTCATCCAAAATTGAAAGAATGTTTACTTTTCCACCCTAACGTTATCAAATGAGTGAAATATATACCCTTATGATGTCAGCAAAATTCTAACGGTATTAACATAAAGATGGAAAAGTGAACATCTTTTGAATTTCGGGTGGAAATTTAAATATTCTAAATTTTTTTGAGCAAAACTGAACTGATAATTTCTATTTATCTAGTCATTGTTTGTTACGTGCATACGTATGAATCTTATCATATGATTGGTTGGAATAAGTAAATAAGAAATGAACAATTAATACTCTCATAGCACCCAAAACTTTGTTTCTTTTGGCATATTTGTTAAAACAATTTCTCATTTAGCAAGAAAATTAGTCAAGCACCTGAGGCCAGTTGGTTTATAAACTCAAATAAACTGAAAGGTTACCTTAAAATAAATTCATCTCATTTTCGATTAAATTGAATTGATTACCTGCAAAAATGGCCAGAGATTGTCTCTCTTCTCGGACGCATGAGATTTGTAAATAGATGGGAAAAAAATGATTTTTTTTTGACATAATCTCTCTTAAAATGCGAACTTATTAACTAATTTTTAAAATATACTTTTAAATTTTTTCAAATTAAAGTGATTTAAATACTTGCTTTTTAACTAAATAAAAGACTATAGAAAATACGGGTATTACAACTACGGCCCTAGGCAAAAAAATAAAAGTAAAAAATGATGGTGGTTTAATACATGGGAGATTGACATTTTATCCCTGTAATTTTTGGATTTTACTGTTTATCTTCTGTTTGCGCAATTTTTATGCGTGAAGAAACAAGAGCGTGTAAGGTTCAAACCTCCTGAGACAAAGTCCCAATAATGAGTGTTTAATTAAATGAATAAGCCTCCAAGGGGCACAAGCGCACAAATTACAATCCTAAAAGTTATAAAAGCTAAAAGATAAAAAAATATGCTCGTTTGAGTCTTCATTTGATTAGGGTTTTTCTCTCTGTACGAGTGAGCTTTTATAGTGAAACTTGTAAACTGCTTGGGCGGTCCCAGTATCAACCTGCAGCTGCTGGATCGTGCCTTCAACCGTTGGGCTGTGCGTCTCAACTGCCTGATCGTGGGTTGAGCTTTTATAGTGAAGCTTGTAAACTGCTTGGGCGGTCCCAGTATCTCCCTGCAGTTGCTGGATCGTGCCTGTAACCGTTGAGCTACGTGTCTCAACTGCTCGGTTGTGGATGGAAAACCGTCCAACTGCTGCGATCATGGAAGCAACTGCATCATGCATTTTCGTCCTAACCGCTAATTCGGTCGTCTCAAGCTCTTCGTCGCTCTTCGCTCCATCGTCCTTCCTCCCTTCGTTCTTTCCTTCGTCTTAGGGTGATTTCATTCCAGGGTGACTATAATTTCTTCTGTCAACATTTGTCCCCCAAATTTACCTTGATTGAACCGGAAGTGAAGATCGAGGTAAATTTTTCGGTCTTCCATCGGCGAAAAGGCGTATAGATCGGAATGATAGAAACTTGTATGGTCATTCCTCTTCGCCCTCGACCAGCCCATCACTCGGCCAATCCCTTAGTCCAGAGAATCTGTGGAATCAAGCTCTCTGTACTCCCCGCGTAGAGAAGCTGAGGCCAGCCGCTGTCAACGAGCGTAACCCATCCGCAACCGGGAGGTGTAGTACATTCCACAAAGAGGACCCTGGACAATTGTCGCTAACGGACGCAGCCCATCCACAACATTACATTTCATTTTACACCTTCGCCGTGTGGATGGCCGTTAGTGAATCTTTTTACATTCCATTTTACACCTTACTAAAATGAAGCTTCCATTTCTGAAGGCCTATGTAGCATGCAGATCTTTCCTTTTTTCGACTCTGTTATGCTTTTCCCGATCTCTTCTTTTTCATCTTAGGGAGTCCGCTTGGTTACGGGAGGTGCAATACCTTCGATGCTGAGTATGTGATGGGGCCGAGGGAGAAGTGCTTGCCCTGCAGTTGATTGGGCCGCCCTTTTATAGTCCTATGCGAACCCATCACTTCTATAATAAATGCGTGACTCTTCCCAACGTGTTTCATCATGAGGCCTAATGAAGAGCCGTTTTTTACGTCATTTCTGTGTCTCCTTTCGTAGCACGTCATTTTTGCAGCGAATTGTATTCTAACACCTGTTTGGGGCGATCCTTCATTCTTTTCGTTTTCCCGCCGTTTCCATCCCTCGATAATTCGGGTTGCGACACTTGTCCCAGGCTAAGCCTTTCGCTTGTTTATATAAGGGTTTAGCCCATTCTGGTTCTTTCTTTACTCCCTCATATTGCAAAACTCTTTCATATTTTCGGTCTCCTGGCATCAATGGCGTCTTCTTCCTCTGCTCCCAAAACCAGTTCCTCCAGTTTCTCCCCCTCTGTTTTTTCTCCATTCTCTTCATTTTCATCCTCTGAAATCTCAGAATCTGTCATCTGCAACCTCACAACTCTCCTACAAATTTTCAATAAAATTGTAATCAATTTTCCATAAGGTAAGTCTTCTTTTATATTTCTTTATTATTTTTCAATTTTTATGATTATGTTTATTATATGCTTTTTATTAGTGGTTTATGTTCATATATGTAGATTAAGTTAATTAATTAACTAAATAGAATTTTTCTGTAAACTATTTACTTTATCAACTAAATATATATGTATATGCTTAAATAAATAATTAATGAATTAGTAATGTTGATGAGTGTAATATGATATTTAATAATTATATTATTATATTTAGGTATTTCGCTTAAATGGATAGAAATTGGATGAGCTCGCTGGATAGATTGAGTGTTGAATATCGTAATGGAGTGTATGAGTTTATGGAAGTCGCAAAGCAACACATTGATGCAGAAGGTCGTGTTCGGTGTCCATGTGCAAATTGTTTGAATATGAAAAGGAAACGGTTAGATGAAGTTCATAATCATTTATACATGCCAGGAATATCACCAACTTACCGTACGTGGATTTATCACGGTGAGCAGTATCATTCTCAGTCACGGTTTATTGATTCCGGTGAAGGGAGCAGTAGTTACAATCAACCTGTAAACGATGAGATAACTGATGCTTTGCATGGCTTACAAGGTCCACAACTTGGTCATAGTGTCAGTGGTGACATGCCAGTGTTAAGTGGAAATGATCAAAATTTATTTAGTGAACTACTTGATGAGGCAAAAAAAATTACATTTGAAGGTGCTGGAATGTCGATCTTGAATTTCGTTGTGAAATTATTACACATTAAAGTGATCAACAGAATGACCAACAAAAGTATTGATATGATGCTAGAGTTACTGGGCCAAATGTTACCGTTGAAAGCGATTGCCTAAGTCGTACTATGAGGCAAAGAAATGTTACGTGATCTGGGATATGAGGTATGAATCCATTCATGCTTGTAAGTATGATTGTGTATTATTTCGTGCCGAGTATGAATCATTCACTTGAATATTGTCCATATGTGGTGAAAGTCGTACAACAAAGTCCGTGGTACTGGGAAGAAAGTGCCTCAAAATATATTGCGATATTTCCCTTTAACGGCCAGACTGCAGAGATTGTTCATGTCACGACACACAGCGACTACTGACATGATGTGGCATCTGACCGGCGTAAACACACACGTATAACGCAAGCGCACGTATCGTTCAAGTAGTATAAAAATATCGATCCCACGAGGACTTAATTCCTACTGTTGTTATTAATTATTGAATCTATTTATTTACAAATATCTAATTAAAGGGAGAATGGAATTGATTGCTTGATTGATTTGGTTGATTGAAGATTTGCTAAATAAATAAATAAAAAGATAAAAGAAAATACTAAGGAAAATAAAAGATACAAATATATAAGGTTGTGATTCCTTTAATATCATTTAAAAGATGAAGTGATTATTTTATGTTTGTGTAATAAATCTTTTACTAACCTGGAACCACTAAATTATGTAAAAGCCTCTTCCGATGGTCAACTACAAATACCCAGTATAACCCAATTGAACCATATTCCTATGTCAACCACATTACCTGGAATTCATTAAGTCTAAGTTCCAATTATGGCTACCCCCGCCCGACAGGTATATTCCTATCCTGTAAGGAAATCTATTTAAAGGGTTATCTATCCTCAAAGAAGATCGTGGGCTATTAAGTCTAAGGCTGAAACCTAAAATCCCTATGTCTAGTTCATTTTAGATTTACCATTTCAATCTTATTGGTGATCAGACAATAAGAAGCATTAAGCTTAAGACTTAATAAGTAAACTTATTATTATATACCAAACTATGAAATAATCCCTTATAAACTAGTGATATTAAAAGTCATCACAACCCCTAGATAACTAACACATAACTAGGACTAATAAAAACATAAAATAAAAGACATAAAATAAAAATACTGAAAAGTAAATAAAATAAAATGTTAAGGTAAAAGGAATTAATTCTACTACTACTTATTTAGATATCTCCCATTAAAATAATATATAAAACTTGTGATTATTATCAACCAGCCATAAAGGCGGAACCAAAATAACCAGCCATAAAGGCGGAACCAAAATAACCAGCCATAAAGGCGGAACCAAAATAACCAGCCATAGAGGCGGAATTTATGTTTTATTACCCACCGACCAATCTGGCGGTATCCTGATTAAGTCCAATTTAAATAGTAAATATATTATTTTAAGGGAGATGAATCTAAATAGTAATAGTAAAAGAAATTACCTTTTACCCGAACATAAGGAAATTACCTCATCATATCACGGTAAATAGTTAAAAAATGGTAAAAAGTAAAAAGTAATAGTAAAAACTGTAAAAGAAAGTAAAAAGTAAAAATAAAATTACTATTATTACAAAAGTAATTAAAATTATTTACAAAAGTAAAGAAAAGTAAAAACTAAAGACTTTTAGAGAGAGAAACTCTCTCTTTAGAAGGAATGAAGAGAGAGGATGGGATAAAAATTTCTGAAATCGGGTTCTGAATTTATAGGCTTCAATGGGGTGCGCGCGTCGCGACGCTGGATGCCGTCGCGCCGCGAGCTACAGTGACACGTTCACGCGCTGGTTGGTTGACTCAGATCTGATCCGCTGACGTGGCACTGTCATGAACGTCATCGCTTACGTCATGCTGACGTGTCAACTGTTCATGACGTCATTGCTTACGTCATGGTGATGATGTGGCGACACGTGGCATGACACGTGGGGCGGCGGCCGTCGGACGAATGAGAGCTTGACACGTGGCGCGCTGTGATTGGCTGATGATGACGTGGCTCATTGACTCGGTTGACTTGCTGACGTGGCTGCTGATGTGGACGATGATTGTGGCGACACGTGGCATGACACGTGAGGCGGTGGCCGTCCGAGCAATGAGATCTTGACACGTGGCACGGCGCACGTTAGCATCTCCGTTGTGATGGTGACACGTGGCCAGGCGCATGTTAGCAAAGTCAACTTTTCTCAGATTCTGATTTTGTGGGACCCGGGCGCATTTTAGCAACGTCGGCGCAGGATTGGCGTCGCGGCGCGCAGGGTCCAGCGTCGCGACGCGCAGAAGAAGGAATTTTTCCTGTTGACGCATTTTTGACCGGTTTTGTCCCAATTTGCTCCAGTGCTGTCCAAACTTTATTTATCTGCAAAAAAACAACAAAACACATCAAAACGTTCATAAATCTCGAGAAACAATACAAAACATTAGGTCAAATGAGTGGGAAATAGTGATATAAATACCACTCATCACACCCCCAAACCTAACATTTTGCTAGTCCTCGAGCAAAACAGAAAAAAATAACATAAAAAATAACTTAACTAAGCCACTTTCGTAGGGATCACGATTGCATTTAGCGTATGCAACAAGCCTTTAAACCCCTAGGTGTCCCTAGTGGACGAGTGTAGTCTCGTGAGGGTTTACAGCAATGATACCCACAAACATTTTACAAAAGTAAAAAGTTAGTAAACTAATGCACACAAAAGCAAAAAGACAAGCGAAAAGAGAATAAAGAAAGTTAGTGACTAATCAGGTGAAAATTCTACTCCAAGTTACTAGTTGTTTGTTTCATTCTAAATTACCGAATAAGTAAATTCTCCGATTATTTTTACCATTCTTCATATACACAGCTAACAAAATATTAATCAACTCATTTTTGCCCACAACAATCATAAGTGCAGTTGATAAGAGAGTAATATTTTTGTCCTAAAGTTCTATCAGATTTCACACACTTTTTGTAGCAATGGAATAATTTTTTGATTTTTCTGATTTTTTCTTTGATTTTTTTTTTTTTTTTTTTTTTTTTTTTTTTTTTTTATACAATACCTTCCGTCTATGTAGCGAGCTTTGGGTTGGTGGCTCCCAAACCAGTTGGCTTTAGGGCACCAGGTGTTAAGACACCCCTACGAACTTAATACTCAGACTTCAGATATATATATTTTTGCAGCAGCATCTTTGATCCATGTAACGAGCTTTGGGCCAGTGACTCCCAAACCAGTTGGTTTTAGGGCACTAGGTGTTAAAAAACACCCTTACAGACTTAATAACTCGGATCTCGGACGTTTTTTTTTTTTTTTTTACTCCATCACTATTTAGAGATGCTTCCTCCAATTAAACTATAGCACGGAATATTACAAACTTTTCAATTTTAGCTCATGACTGTATGTTTCATGTAAGTTCATAATACCTGTCAACTGAATATATGAAGATTCATTTTAGTCAGATTTATGGAGAATTCACAAATTAAATAATTTAAAAGGAAATAAACAAAATTAACTTGTTTTGAAATAAATGGTTTGAGATACGTATCAGGAGTGAGAACTCCTTACTCAGCTACCTTTCACCAATTTCACCTTTTTTAGTCAAAACAGAAATAATACGAAATGCAAAATATTTTTGTAATTTTTGAAAATTTTCAATTTTTTTGTATTTTTCGAAAAATTTTGGACTAAAAATAAAAACCATACAAACTAAAAACAAGGTACTAATCAACTAAATCCCTCCCCCAAACCTAAATGAGACATTGTCCCCAATGTCTTAAACAGTAAAAGGAGAGTTAGAAGGTTGTACCTGGTTAGCTGAAATCTACAGGAAATTAAAGGTTAAGATCCAGATTAATTCGACGCCTCTTACCACGATCGTCCTCACCGACCAATTTATCTTTGATAGGATAGGGTCAACTTGTGGTTCATAGGCTATGAGTTGGTCTATCAGATCTGGAGCAAGTCTGGCAGTGAAGAGGAGTTCTTTCATAGGTTTTGACACGAACCCATTTCTCCGAGCATCATCAAGAAACACACAAAGAAAATCATAAAATCCATCAACGTTGAGTAGTCCAATTGGTTTCTGGTGTATGTTCAGGTTCGCCCAAGATAGAACTATAAAAATTTCCTCCAATGTACCCAAGCCACCTGGCAAAGCAATAAAAGCATCAGCACGGTTAATCATTTCTACCAGGCGTTCAGACATACCTGATACGATCAGTTCCTCTCCGTTTGATGAGCCAATAAGATTTGCCTCTGCCAAGGGTTTTGGGACGATTCCCAAAACGTGACTGCCTCCTTCTTGTACGGCTTTTGAAACGATCCCCATAAGTCCGAGATTTCCTCCGCCATATATTAAGTGCATATTCCTTGCAGCTAAAATTCGACCCAACTCCTGTGCTGCTTCTATGTATTGTGGTTTAGTACCAACAGTACTCCGCAAAACACACAAATGTTTCAACTCGTCTTCTTGAAGTGGCTTCCATTTTTTATGTATTTCTTTTTCAAATTAGGATGCCTTCAAAAGTGCAATGACAGGCTGAATTTATAGTACCTGAAAAGGGGTGAGTAATAATAGCAGAAGTATCTTCCAAAGGACGTTTGTTAGCTAAACAACAAAAGAATCGTGAAAGGTCAAAAAGTCTGGATCCTGTCTACGAAAATAAAGATAATTACAACAGAAAAGCGAATCAAAGCAATAATTAAGGCAACGGAATTGTGTACGCAATACGCCACTCGCTTAGTATAAATTCATTAGAATGAGTCTCAAGATTTCATTCTTTATTCAGCCATTGCTAATGAATTTTTTTTTTTCTCATCTTTGATTTCCAAACACAATTCCTTCTGTCTTAAAATGCTTCGTTTGTGCCTTTCCCTACAAAAATACACACAAAATTAAAAAGTTCACAAAATATAAAAAATAAATTACAACAAATTGCATGGGTTGCCTCCCTGCTAGCGCTGAATTTTTCGTCTTCAGCCAGACGTGACTGAAATCTATTTGTCAAGGAGGTTTCAATGTCGTTTTGGATGTCCGATTAAGGACAATCCCGTGAGCGTTGCTTTTGAAGGGTCTCTTCCAACGGTAAAGTGGCAAAAGGAGTTTTGTCTCATTCAGTGCTCGTGCCACCTTTTTATTCCTTGTTGTTCCAGTGGTTCCTGCAAAGAAAGAAAGAAAATCAGGAGGTCTTGTATGGTGTTTGACTTGGAATGGATGTTCCATTCTGTCAAGCTTCTGGGTGATATCTTTGATTTGTACTCCCCAACACAGCGCGTTTTTTCCTGAATGCTCTAGATCTTTATTAAGGTCAGACATTTTCTCCTCCATTTGCTCTTCTTTTTGCTCCACCTTTTCTTCGCAGATGTATTTGAAAATTTCTGCATTCAGCTCTTCATCTGTCATTTGTGAAATACATGTTTCAAAATTTTCAACCTGAGGATGAAAAGAAATGTCAGATTTTAGGTCTTCATCCTCTGATCTGGGTGAAATGATTGGCTCAGGTAGATCTTCATCAAACATTTGTGCAAAGCTTTTCCAAGATCTTCATTTTGAGGCTTGAAAATTTGATCCTCCGTTGTTGGTGCAGTTGGTATAAATGGATCAGCTTCATCCTCGTCAGAATCTGAATAATAGAAATCAAATCGAGACTTTGCCGGTTCGGGTTCCTGAACTGATACCTCTGGTTGTTGATACTGCTCAGCCTCCTCCTCTGTTGAAATGTCATTGTGAAATGATTGGTACTTGAAGGCTTCATCAGTGTCATCAGGAACTGGTTCTTGAGGTATGTAGTTCTGGTTTTCTGTTAATTGTCTGATCTGATCTGTCATTCTCTGTATGGATTCTGTGTTACTCTGAATTTGTGTATCAAATTGAGCTGCTTGTTCCTTGAACATGTGAATCAATTGATCTTCCTCGGATGATTCTGGTTGTTGATGAAAATCACAGGTAGATGGTGGATAAGATGGAAAATGTGGCTCTGTGAAATGTGATGGCTCTTCATAGCATGATTGTCTCCAGAAATTCTCCCACTCTGATCGATATATACATTGATCGCTCGGGTGGTTACTATCACAAATCACACATCTCCCCATTTCGTTCTGATGAACAAATGTAGCATTGCTTGGTTCTGGCATCCAGTGATAATCATTGGGTTGTTCAACAGGCCACAGAAAACCGGACTGTTGCTCCCAGATTTGGGGTGTATCTTCTTGTGAAGCACGTAATCTTTCAATCTCCCAGTAATGTTCCATTTGTAAGTCACCTGAAATTAAAAGAAAGAAATAAAAATTACAGATAAAAATAAAGAAAATTAGATACAATTAAATTAGATAGCTTCAAAATTAACAACTCAAGAAATATAAGTCCCCGGCAACGGCGCCAAAAACTTGACCGCGTAAAACACACGTATAACGCAAGCGCACGTATCGTTCAAGTAGTATAAAAATATCGATCCACGAGGACTTAATTCCTACTGTTGTTATTAATTATTGAATCTATTTATTTACAAATATCTAATTAAAGGGAGAATGGAATTGATTGCTTGATTGATTTGGTTGATTGAAGATTTGCTAAATAAATAAATAAAAAGATAAAAGAAAATACTAAGGAAAATAAAAGATACAAAGATATAAGGTTGTGATTTCCTTTAATATCATTTAAAAGATGAAGTGATTATTTTATGTTTGTGTAATAAATCTGTTTACTAACCTGGAACACTAAATTATGTAAAAGCCTCTTCCGATGGTCAACTACAAATACCCAGTATAACCCAATTGAACCATATTCCTATGTCAACCACATTACCTGGATTCATTAAGTCTAAGTTCCAATTATGGCTACCCCCGCCCGACAGGTATATTCCTATCCTGTAAGGAAATCTATTAAAGGGTTATCTATCCTCAAAGAAGATCGTGGCTATTAAGTCTAAGGCTGAAACCTAAAATCCCTATGTCTAGTTCATTTTAGATTTACCATTTCAATCTTATTGGTGATCAGACAATAAGAAGCATTAAGCTTAAGACTAATAAGTAAACTTATTAATTATCCAAACTATGAAATAATCCCTTATAAACTAGTGATATTAAAAGTCATCACAACCCCTAGATAACTAACACATAACTAGGACTAATAAAAACATAAAATAAAAGACATAAAATAAAAATACTGAAAAGTAAAATAAAATAAAATGTTAAGGTAAAAGGAATTAATTCTACTACTACTTATTTAGATATCTCCCATTAAAATAAATATAAAACTTGTGATTATTATCAACCAGCCATAAAGGCGGAACCAAAATAACCAGCCATAAAGGCGGAACCAAAATAACCAGCCATAAAGGCGGAACCAAAATAACCAGCCATAGAGGCGGAATTTATGTTTTATTACCCACCGACCAATCTGGCGGTATCCTGATTAAGTCCAATTTAAATAGTAAATATATTATTTTAAGGGAGATGAATCTAAATAGTAATAGTAAAAGAAATTACCTTTTACCCGAACATAAGGAAATTACCTCATCACGGTAAATAGTAAAAACTGTAAAAAGTAAAAAGTAAATAGTAAAAACTGTAAAAGAAAGTAAAAAGTAAAAATAAAATTACTATTATTACAAAAAGTAATTAAAATTATTTACAAAAGTAAAGAAAAGTAAAAACTAAAGACTTTTAGAGAGAGAAACTCTCTCTTTAGAAGGAATTGAAGAGAGAGGATGGGATAAAAATTTCTGAAATCGGGTTCTGAATTTATAGGCTTCAATGGGGTGCGCGCGTCGCGACGCTGGATGCGCGTCGCGCCGCGAGCTACAGTGACACGTGTCACGCGCTGGTTGGTTGACTCAGATCTGATCCGCTGACGTGGCACTGTTCATGACGTCATCGCTTACGTCATGCTGACGTGTCAACTGTTCATGACGTCATTGCTTACGTCATGGTGATGATGTGGCGACACGTGGCATGACACGTGGGGCGGCGGCCGTCGGACGAATGAGAGCTTGACACGTGGCGCGCTGTGATTGGCTGATGATGACGTGGCTCGTTGACTCGGTTGACTTGCTGACGTGGCTGCTGATGTGGACGATGATGTGGCGACACGTGGCATGACACGTGAGGCGGTGGCCGTCCGAGCAATGAGATCTTGACACGTGGCACGGCGCACGTTAGCATCTCCGTTGTGATGGTGACACGTGGCAGGCGCATGTTAGCAAAGTCAACTTTTCTCAGATTCTGATTTTGTGGACCCGGCGCATTTTAGCAACGTCGGCGCAGGATTGGCGTCGCGGCGCGCAGGGTTCCAGCGTCGCGACGCGAAGAAGAAGGAATTTTTCCTGTTGACGCATTTTTGACCGGTTTTGTCCCAAATTGCCTCCAGTGCTGTCCAAACTTTATTTATCTACAAAATAACAACAAAACACATCAAAACGTTCATAAATCTCGAGAAACAATACAAAACATTAGGTCAAATGAGTGGGAAATAGTGATATAAATACCACTCATCAGCATCATGAAAAGAGGATCGGTGCAGAGGGCATACTTAGACATCCTGCGGATGGAACCGAGTGGAAGGAATTTGATGACATGTACCCCCGTTTCGCTGAGGACGCCCGTAATGTCAGGTTAGGTCTTGCCTCTGATGGATTTAACCCATTTGGGAATATGTACAACTCTTATAGCATGTGGCCCGTTATTGTTTTTCCATATAACTTACCTCCATGGAAATGTATGAATGATCCGTTCATGTTTATGTCATTGCTTATCCCTGGTCCACGTTCCCCTGTTAAAGATATGAATATTTACTTGAGACCATTGATCGAGGAGTTACAAACATTATGGAATGTGGGTGTTTATACCTATGATGCAGCTCCGAGCAGTATTTTCAGATGCATGCCGCATTATATGGACCATTAATGATTTTCCAGCTTATGGTTCATTATCTGGATGGAGCACTAAGAGATACATGGCATGTCCAGTTTGTGCGGGTCAAAACACCTTCGCAACGATTACGGAATAAAATAGGATACACATGGCACATGAGATTTCTTGAGTTGAGTCATCCTTGGCGGAGGAGTAAATTATTTAATGGTCAACATGAACCTCAGAGTATGCACAATCCATTGTCTGGATTCGACATACTTTGCCAACATCAACATCTCAGAGACAGCACACCAGGTAAACATCCTAATAATAGAGATAAAAATCGAAAACGCTTACCTGAAGAGTTGAATTGGACATGAAATAGTATTTTCTTTGAGTTAGAATATTGGGGGACTCTGAGTTTGCGACATAATTTGGATGTAATGCATATAGAAAAAAACATTTTTGAGAGTTTAGTGGGCACACTATTCAATATTCCGGGTAAGACAAAAGACACTGTAAATGCTAGATTGGACCTACAAGATCTTAGAATTCGTAGTGAATTGCATTTACAAGTCACTTCTAGAGGTCTTATTAAGCCACCTGCTAGTTATGTGCTCACTCAATCAGAGAGAAAATCATTTTGTGATTGGCTGAAAATGGTTAAATTCCCTGATCAATATGCTTCGAATATTGGGCGTTGGGTCAGAGATGATACAATAACAGGATTAAAGAGTCACGATTGTCATGTGCTTATCGAGATTCTTCTTTCTGTTGGCATTCGACCCTATCTCCCCCCGAATGTATGCGACGTCGTACTTGATCTATGTGGCTTCTTTAAACAATTATGTCAGAGGACATTAACCACAACTGTTATTGACGAACTTGAGCGAGGAATCGTGATAATCCTATGCAAGCTGGAGCAAATTTTGCCACCCGCTTTTTTTGATGTGATGGTACATCTGGCCGTGTATTTACCGGCTGAAGCTAGAAATGGAGGTCATGTCCATTACAGATGGATGTATCCCATTGAGAGGTACTATATATATACAGTTTTAAATATTACATTTTTAAATTTTTACTGTGCATTGAATTTAGTTTTAACGCAAACTTGTTGTCATATCCGCAGGGCTTTGGGAGATTACAAACAATATGTGAAAAACAAGACGCGCCCTGAAGGGTCAATAGCTGAAGCTGTTGTAATAAGTGAAGCAATAACATTTTGTTCGATGTACATGCAGAATATTGAAACTCATTTTAATCGTCGGACACGAAACTATGATGGAGATGCAAGTAATTCGCAAGATATCACAGTGTTCCGTCAAAATTGCAGACCATTTGGAGCAGTAGGTGTCAAATTACTAACCCTTCAGGAAGTTCAACGTGTGCATTGGTTTATATTGAGTAATTGTGATGAAGTGCAACCATATTTAACGTAAGTTTTTCTGGTGCATAACCATAGTATTTTTGCCATACATTAACCTAACTCATTTTTTGTAGGCAACATCTAACAATGCTACAATGTGGTGGTGACCATAACTGTGGACAACAGAAACTGACGACGCTGTTCTGTCATAGACTCGCGGCCTAGTTGGGAGTACGGAGTAGCCACGGGGGACTAAACCGGAGAGTAATGGAGTCGCCACCCGGTGTGAACCGGGAAAATGAGATTTAAGGCCGCACTCACCCCTCGCAAGGGAAGACCTCAAACCATTGGGTTCGGAATGGTCCCTTACTTATGTCACTTGTAATAAAAGGATTTATGTAATAATTTAACCAGGCTTAAATAACATTTATTTCCAAAAATATCATGCTTCTAAATTCATATGCATACATCAACAAGTTCATCACAACATGCAACATCACATGGCAATCTCATGAACATATTTCAATCCTATGATATGGAAAACTAAGAACAACCTAATCATGCTTGAGTACTATCTCATGAACCTATTAACCAAATAACATGCTAACAGCCTAATCATGCTTGAATACAATCCCAAGAACACATAGAATGGATAAATGCAGGAATACAAATAATACAGTTGGCTATATAACACAAGAAAGATCAACCAAGAGGCAATTATGCATGAATATGATAAGACAGACTCAGTTCAGTGTGTGCGCGTTCGTGTAGCGTTCGTAAACGCGTTCGAACGGTAAACAGAAGGTCCGCGTTCGTATGGCGTTTGATAGCGCGTTCGAACGGAAATGAAACAGAATGCTCGCGTTCGTATGGCGTTTGATAACGCGTTCAAATGGAAATGAAACAGAATGCTCGCGTTCGTATGGCGTTTGATAACGCGTTCGAACGGAAATGAAACAGAATGCTCACGTTCGTATGGCGTTCGTGAACGAGTTCGAACGAAATGAGACCTGATGCATGATAAGGCAAAATGCATGCGCGTTCGAGTTGCGTTCGTAAACGCGTTCGAACGGGAACAGACCTGATGCATGAAATGGGACGCAATACATAAACAACAAAATAAAGGGGGCGCGGCGAAGTACTGCTGTAAAGGTGGCCTTTTGGGGGCTCTTGATCTCTCAAAGACAGGACATTTAGACCAACATACTAAGCCCATGTGCGTCATATCACATCAAGCATACAAAAATAAAGACAATCATATTCAACTAAGTATGTCCGATTGAACGTGTCTTGCATCCACCGAACACACATCAACCGGCGCGGCAAAGTATCATGGTAAAAGGCTTTAACCCCTCCCCATAGGGGATCTTTCATTCGACTTACTAAGCCCATGCGCTCGATTGAACCATGCATAAATAAGCAACAATATTAAACGTAATGTGTCCGATTAAACGTATCTCGTATTCAACCGAACACACATCAATCGGTGCGGCAAAGCATCGTGGTGAAGGATTTTAACCATTCCGATTAGGGGACCTTCCATCGCACTTACTGAGCCCATGCACTCGATTATATCATACACAAATAAGCGACATACAGAATTTAAGTAACAAGAAATAGATAAACCAAAGCAACACAAAATAAGAGAAGGTGCCGTTTACCCAAGTGGTACGTGGAGTTGTATCCCAAGTACAGACCGCACTACCGTCCATTCGGATTCGGCTACAGAATTTACGTCTGGGTTTCCATCCTATATACCACAAGAGACGACACTCTTCCATTTCATTCAAGCCACAACATGCATCCATAAACGACTCTCATGAGCTAGCTAGGGTTGAGAAGGTTGGTGAATGGTTCTTTTTATAGGCAAAGGGTTAGGCTTGACAAGGAAAGAGATTTGATTTGGTGTTGGATAAGGGAAGTCAAAGATTGAGGGGGGACAAATCTTGGCTAGATAGGGAAGGTTGAATATTTAGTTTATGTTGATTAGGCATACAATATTTTAAGTTTGGGAATAATATATTGGTTGATTGATTTTAACTTGGTATGATTATATTTGATTGGTTTAGATTAGGTATGATATCTTTTTAATTTGGTATGTGATTTTTAGATTTGTTTTGATTTCACCATGTGTTAAATATGTGTTTTAAGTGGGCTTGGGCGTGTGGGCCAAGGCTTGGGCGAGTTGGGCTTGATGTGAGGCTAGCAGCAAAACCAGAATTACCGACACCGTTCGAACGCCTCCTCGAACGTGGCACGAACGTCCGCAATCTGCCTGACGTTCGAACGAAGTAACGAACGCAGCACCAACGAAGACAGTGAACTTGTTTATTCTGAATTCCCCATTCCGATGTCCGTTTTCCGTGATCTCTGTGACTTAAAAGGTAGTGTCTCCAAAATGAGACTCATCATATGGACTTATGTGTAAAAATGCAGTGCCTACAATAACGTTGATGAAACACACAAAAAAGAATTTCCTAAATGGTTTGAGACAACTGTAAGGCCTAACATTTTATATTTATTTTTATCCTAACATTTCATATTTCAGTTTGTTATATTAACACATCTATTTCTCTCATTGTTAGATTAAGAACCAAGTGCAAAATGGTCAATTGGACTCGTCATCCTCGTTGGTTTCTTTGGCTTATGGGCCTCAAAAGCAGACTTATGAATACAGTGGATGCATTGTCAACGGAGTTAGATTTCATACCGAACATCGAGATGTTACTCATGTGACTCAGAATTATGGAATTGTAGTCCAAGAAGAACACGACTCAGATCTTATTGACTTCTACGGAGTGTTGCAATCGGTCATTGAGTTGATATACCGACCCAGACGACATATTGTGCTATTTGACTGTAAGTGGTTTGACACAAATGCCAGAAAGAGGAGAATTCAAGTTAATAATCATCTAACGTCAATTAATGTTCAACGTTTTTGGTACAAGAATGATCCATACATTTTTTGTACCCAAGCACGTTCAGTGATATATATATATTTTATCCAAAGTTAGGAACTGGATGGATAGTGGTAGAAAAGTTACAACATAGGGGCATTTGGGACACGCATGAGAAAGATAGAGTTGATATATCAGATGAAACACAAGAAGTCTCTGACAACTTCGAAGTTCCTGAACATATATTTTATGGACCAACTGTCACCGTTCCTGAAAATATCACATTAACACGAGATAGTACAGACGTTGAGATAATTCCTCATTCTGAAGTGAGCGTTGAAGTAGCAACTGAAGAAGAATTTGACACTGAAGATGACTTCGATTCCAGTCACAAATCCTCAAATGGTTGAAGATAATAGTGATTAATGAAGTTAGTGTATTTTGTGATTGATGAATAATTTTTCAGGATTATAATGTATGGTTGTTTTTAATTATTATTTAAATATGGTTGAAAGATTGTCGTAATTATTAATAGTATAATTATCATATAATTGTTATTATTATTTTTAATGGTAGACATTTAGCGTCGAAATATAATAGTCGACGCTAAATGAAAGACATTTAGCGTCGATATATAATCGACGCTAAATGTTATACATTTTAGGGGTGGCAATTTGGGTCATGATTCGTTTATTCGTTCGATTCGATTCGCTTTAAAGCGAATACGAGTTTGAAAAAATAGATTCGTTTAATAAATGGGTCAATTCGATTCGATTCGTTTAATAATGAATCGAATACGAATTTAACCTCATTGATTCGTTTAGGATTCGTTTTGTTATTTTTATTTACTTGTTCTTGTTAATTTTCAATTAATATTCGAGAAATTATAGCTAATTATCATAGAAAAAGTAATATTTTCGATATTTGGTGATGTATTTTTAGTAAATATATTAATTACATATTTCATATGTATATATTTAAGAAGAATTAATGTAAATCAACTGTGGTAATTTATTTTATTAAATAATATCATTGACTAAACGAATAAATGAATATTCGTATTCGATTCGTTTAATAAACGAATCGAATACGAATCCTGATATTCGGATTCGTTTAATAAACGAATCGAATAAGAATCCATCACATTTTGATTCGATTCGTTTAGGATTCGATACGAATTCGATTCGTTGATTCGTTTTGCCACCCCTGATACATTTGGCGTCGAAATATAATCGACGCTAAATGTCTTTCATTTAGCGTCGAAAAGTCTCATCGACGTTTAATTTCGACGCTAAATAAAAAAATTAAATTTCCTGAAAAAATAACCCTAATTTTTTAATAAGCCGCCAACTTTTTAGCGTCGAAATTATTTGCTTTTAGCGTCGAATAATTTCGACGCTAAATGTCCATTAAATCCCTAAAACCAGTGTCTTCTTCTTTCTCGGCTCAGACGATCAAAAAAAGCCATCTTCTCACTGTCTTCAAGCGTATTCTCGGCTCCAACCACTCTCTTCAGCAAATTCATCGACTTTACAGGTAAGTCTCATTGCATGTTCATTTTCAAATACGTTTTTATTGCTATAAAGCTTTTCTATATTGAGCAAGGTCGAACCAGTGTCTTCTTCTATATGGTCTGCCGAGTGTATAGGATTTGTTCAGGGTCTGATCGTGGTGTGAAGAGAGGCCGAGAGTGAGGGTTGAGAGAGATGGAGGGGCTGAGTGGTCTGCTTTAAGGGTTGAAATTTGGCGTTAGTGGGGCGGTGGAGGGCTGTTGGATGAGTGTTTGTTGGTTATTGTTCACAGTGGAGGGCTGTTGATTTGAGGCTATTGGTGTGAAGTTAGTGGCTGGATTAGAGGGGGTTCTTGCGTTAGTCGGGCAGGCTGTTGGATTTATTTTATGGTTGATAAATTGGCTTAGTCTGCTTCATTTATATGGTTTCTGTTTAATGAAGGGTTGTGGCTGAAGGGGTGTGGCTGGTGAATGAAGTTAGTGTATTTGATGATGATGATGAAGAGGTGTGGCTGTTCTGCCCAGAACAGCAGTAAATTACTGTTGTTCTTTATGGGCAGAACAACATCAATTTTCTGCTGTTCTGGGCAAATTGCTGCTGTTGATTGCTGGGTGAAGTATGTGTTCTTGATGGTTAGTTTTGTGGGGTCTGTGTGTTTGAATTGGTCGGTTAGAAGGGGCTATTGATTGTTTGTTGAGTGAGAGAGAGCCAAATGAAAACGAAAGGTGAGAGTGTGAGAGGAGAGAACAGTCTTATGGTTTGTGTTTTTGTGTCTCGAATGAGAGGGGAGGCTGTCGAGTCTTGTGATACAATAACGAGTTTATTTGTTTGTTTCCGAATGATTGTAATCAAAAGGAGAGAGAGCGTGTGAGTGCCGTGAGGGACTAGAAGAGCTTAAAGGTTTGGAATTGCATGGCTTGTGGTGAATTTGGCGTTGTTTGCTTGTGGCTATGTTAGTGAGAGCTTTGTATATTTTTGTTTGTGATTCTTTTATGTGAGTGAGATTTAGGTGAGCGAGAGAGGGAAGGCCAAGGCCGAGAAAATTCTGATTAACATTAAATTTTGGAATGTGTTTGGTTTGGTTAAGTTTAGTTTGGTTTGGTTTTGTAATATAATGTTCATACATATACTATAAAATGCATGTGTTTGGTTTGGTTCTATTACATTCAAAATACATGAAACTTTTTATGTTTTTGCAGATGGCACCGGGCAATCGCAGATGGGCTAATGCGACTCCATCTACATCAGCAAGGACAACTGGCCCTGGTGTAGTCTCTGCTAGCACAGGTGAGTCCAGTACAACGAAGGGTCGAGGACGCACCCGTGGCCTGGGGTTGTCTAAGTACGTTAAGACTCACGGTCGTATCCGGATTGAGATATCAGATGATGGACACAGTCAAGCCAGACAACATAATTCAGCGTTTAATACAGCCATAGAAACTGTAGCTCGATATGAAGCTCCCCAAAACTACGTTTCTTGGAGAAAGATACCGTGAGAGACGAAAATCAACCAGCTATTCTATTCGCTACTTGTAAGTTTTCGATATTGTTTGTTAGTTAACATTTTTATTTTATACTTATTTTTACTCGGTTGCTATTCATGTAGGAGTGGTTCGACTTCGATCTGACCAAAGTGAATGTCCAACAACATATTGACTACCACATGGGGAAAAGTTATAAAGATTATAAGACAAAAGTCCTGAAACCAATATTCGACGAACATGGACCTTCAGATGCTCCACAACACAAGCCTGATTTTATAGAGGAGCAAGACTGGACATTCTTATGTGAGTTTTGGTCTACCAAAAAAGACGAGGTAAATTTTGAAATAAACGGAAATTTATAATTGTCTTTGTTTTCGGTACTTACATTGTTGGTAAATGCAGGATAAATGTCACGCAAATGCGGAAAATCGAAGTCACTTGCGTTTTAACCACCGTGGAGGTTCGAAGCCATTTATCCAACATCGTGCCGAACATTCTGAGGTAAATATATCATAACGTAAAATTTAACAGTTCATTGGTTTTACTAATGTGGAATAATATTGAATTTATTTTCTGTTTATAATAGAGTAACACAGGTGAGGTGCAATCATTTCCAGATTTTTTCCGTGTGACGCATTACAATGAGAGAAACAAATGGATAAATGAAGAAGCCGAACGCTACTATGTAAGTTTCAGTTTTTAAAATAAAATAATTAATATTATATATATTAATTTTTTTTTCTCAAATTCTAATATTAACTTATTTTTTGAAACAGAACGAAATGATGGAACTCCAACATCAAACTGAGGAGACAGGGTCCGACCCGATACCAGATGAGCAGTTGTCGCAATTGATTTTCAAGAATCAGACAGCTTACAACGTTGGCCTTGGCACTCGTAAGAAGCCGACGTCATCTGCATGCAATACTGTTAATTCGAAAAATGCCTCTTTTCGAGACGAGTTAGCCACCACCCGAGACGAGCTACAACAGACTAAGGACGAGCTAAAACAGGTCAAGGTGGACCACGAGAAGAAGATAGAGCATCTCAAACAGCAAATGATGGTTTTCCGTCAGATGTTGGAGGCCTCAATCAGTCAGGGTGCATTGGGCTCGAGCGTCCCCCCATCACAGCAGCAAAAAAAATTGGACGCCAAATACAGTCTTTAGCGTCGCAATTATTTAATTCGACGCTAAAAGTTATTCTCGTCGACATTTCAACGTCCACTTTTGGCGTTTGATTATTTCGACGCTAATAATATTTTGCGTCGAAAATATGATTTTTGGCGTCGAGTTATTTCGACACTAAAGGGTATAATTTTTATAGTATACGGACCGGTAGCTAACCCTCCAACCACCACCTGCTTTGCTGCTTCTACTATTATTTGCGGGATTATAAATACAAGCTTATTGCTTCTTGTAAATTCATCTTACTTAAGCTAGCCCTTTGTCAGAATCAATAAATGAATTTGGAAGAAGCCCATGAAAGAGAAAAAAATGAAAGAATTTTCACAATGAAATTCAGGTATTGCTTGGAAAATTTCTCATTCTTATATTTTCAAGCTGCATATGTGAATCAAGGCTACTTTTAGGGTGGTCTTGCCCAACCAAATAAATAAAAAGTTCATATTTTATCTAAATTTTAAAATTATCTTCTTATATTTATATAATTTTACTATGTTCTACATAATTTTATTATTATACAATTGTTGACTTTATTAATTTTACAAATTTTATATTATAATCTAATCAATTTTATAATTTTTATATTTTGATACCATCGAACCAAAATCCTGATTCAACCACTATTTCTATGACTCTCATTATGAAGCTGCATGTATGAATTACTGTTATTATTTATTTAATTAGCTAGTAGTAAGCAATAGACATACATTAAGGTTTTATTTTCTTTTATATTAATCATCATCACACGTTAATAACCCTCATATCATATAATAAGCAATGGGCATATGACGGAGCCCTTAGGAGTAATTTTTTGGTGCAATGGATGTATGAGTGATGTGGTACCACCAACGAATTAGAAAATATCATGTATAATTTAATACCTATTTTTAGTTGTTTTTTAATTTTTTAGCACGCGTGGCAATTGATGATTGGCTTGTTGCATGGATGATGTGGTACCTCTGTTGCATTATAGATTTTCTCCTTAATTAGAGGTGAGTGGGGGAGTCGCCCCAACTCAATTCAAAATTTATTAAAATATGTTCTATATTAATGAAAAATCTGATTTGTTAATAAGATAATTTTGATTTGTCCCGCTAAAATAAAGATTGTTTATCATTTTTTTTTTGTGAAAATCATATATTACTATCACTAAATCAATGTTCTGATTACGCCACTGAGAGACATGTACAATAAAGTTTTACTCAGTTTCTTTGTCTATATTAATTTGTAATACTGGTGTATTTTTGCAGGGTTTAAAGATCTTATAAGTTCCTCTGGAACACTCATTTGAGCAAGAAGCTTTGAGCCACTCTCAAGGAAGAAGACCGATGTCAAAGAGCATTAAAAGAGCCTCGACGACCTCGGACCTTCATGGTCTTTGGGGAGGGCTTCTATTATTATTATTATTATTTTTTTCATAGCACTGAAGAGGCCATGGCCATATATGTAATATCTTTGCATGAATCATGCAAGCTGTATAACTCCAACAATTATTTTCAGCTGCAAGCAATGAAGAGAACCAACCAAATCATCTTTCGGTGGTCCTTTGAAATTGAAGAAAACAACCAACCAACTTTAGGTGATCTCCATGAAATCAGGAGCAATTCCAAGGGTGAACAGTAGCCAAACTTTGGCTATAAATTCAGCCATTCCAGTGAGTGTTATGGCATCCCAAAGAGTGTAAAACAGAGAGAGAGAGGTTTTTGTTTTAAGTTTCAAGTTGTAAACTTTGTATCTATTCTTGTTGTAATAGAAAACATATTCGGTTTTTCCTCAAATACTCTCTAAAGTGATAGGTGAATCACAACAAGTGGTATCATGAGATTCGGTTGTTCTTTGGGGTCGTAAAATCGATTAACAGAGCTTTCGATCGGAAAATCGGTTCGAAAGAAAGTTGTCAAAAATCAATTTTGAGGGTACCATCAGCTAGTTCACGGAGAGACGAGCACATTGATAATTTTCGACGACCAAACCGACGTCCACAGTCTCCGCACGCGCCGACCATGCACCCTCCACGCGCCCTCACGCCCACCACGCGTCGCACGCGCTCCCACGGTTGAAGAGGAGTCCAGTCAGCGCCACGTCAGCAGTCCAGTCAGCGCCAGTCAGTGACACATCAGCGCCCAGTCAGCAGACACGCCAGCCGCCACGTTTCCGCCACGTCAGCAAAATCGGTCCCACTTTGCCATGTCAGCACTGCCACATCAGCACTGCCACGTCAGCATTGCCACGTCAGCATCCTGGTAAATTTCATTTAGCCCCCAGAAGTTTTAAAATTTATAATTTTACCCCAGAACTTTTAGAAATTTACAAATCAGCCCCTGTGTCGGATTTAGACCAACGAAGTGTCTATTCCACCATTTTCGACCGTTCCGGACGCAACGGTGACCTCCGATTTGTGAAATTCAGCCCCGATTTTAGTGTATTTTTCATTTTAAACTTTAAAACTTAAAATGGAAATGGAAGATTCACATTCTGGTGCAATGATTAAACTGGCTGCAACTAATTACTCTCTCTGGAGACCTCAGATGATAGATTTCTTGCATTTTAAAGATCTGTTTGATCTCATTTAGTTGAAGGGAGTAAAACCAGAGTCTGTTAAGGAGTATGACTGGAATAAACTCAACAATAGAACTTTGGGTCAGATTAGGCAGTGGATCGTTCACATTGTCTTCCACTACATAGCACATGACACATATGCTTATGAAATGTGGAGGAAATTAGAAGACATGTTCCAGGCCAAAAAATCTCGGAATAAGGCTTTAATCATGAGGCGTTTGGTGAACCTGAAGCTACAGAGTGGAACTTCCGTTGCAGAACACACCAACGAGTTCCAAAGCCTGGTGAACCAGTTGTCTGCAGTAGACATGCAACTGGCAGACGAAGTTCAAGCCCTCTTGCTACTCAGTTCTCTTCCTGATATTTGGGAGACTCTGGTGGTTACTCTCAGCAAATCAGCTCTAGGAGGCAAACTTACCATGTCTATGGTAAAAGACGCCTTGTCAAATGGAGAAGCCAGAAGAAAAGACGTGGGCTCAGATCAAATAGAAGCCATTGTCTCGGAGCAGCGAGGAAGACAACATGAGAAACATCAAGGTGGGAGGAGAGGCAGAAGCAAAAGCATAGGCAAATCAAAGGACGAGAAAAAAGACATACAAGTGCTTACATTGTGGCATAGAAGGCCACTTGAAGAAAAATTACCGGAAACTGCAATGAGAGCAGAGACAAGGCAATAACCAGCCGAAGAAGAATGACACGGAGACACTAGTAGTTACTACGGTAGATGTAGCTATATGCTCTGGCCAGGAAGAAACATGTCTTCACACCGTAACTCAGGATGTCGAGTGGGTGGTAAATACTGCACCATCCTACCACGTCACTCCACACAGGGATTTCTTCACAACATACAAAATATGAGACTTTGGAGCAGTGAAGATGGGGAATACCAGTTCTTCTCAGATAGTGGGAATTGGTGAAATACAGTTGCAGATAAATGTAGGGTATACAATAACCCTGAAGAAGGTCAGACATGTTCCAGAACTTCAGCTCAACTTACTCTCGGGGGTAGCCCTTGAAAAACAGGGCTATGCTAGCCACTTCAGCAACGGTACTTGAAGGATGATAAAATGTGCCATGGTCATCGCCCGAGGACACATATGTGGAACCTTATACAAGACTCATGTGAAGATATGTGTAGAAAGCCTAAATGTAGCTGAACCGGAGGCTTCTCAGAATCTGGCATCAGAGACTCGGTCACATGAGTGAAAGAGGGTTGTCTACCTTGATAAAGAAGGACCTAATCTCTGTCTCCAAAAATGCTGCTCTGGATCCTTGCAACCACTATCTATTCGGTAAGCAACATAGAGTCTCTTTTAATTTCTCTCATATAAGAAAATCAGAGTTACTCAATCTGGTGTACTATGATGTATGTGGTCCCTTGGAGGTAAATTCACTATGCGGTAATAAATATTTTCTAACTTTCATTGATAATGCTTCTCGGAAAGTATGGGTGTATTTCCTGAAATCAAAGGATCAGGTCCTGGACTATTTCAAACTGTTCCATGCCATGGTCGAGCATGAAACAGGGAAGAAACTGAAGTGCCTTCGCACAGAAAATGGAGGCGAATATACTTCCAGGGAGTTCGATGCCTACTGCGGAAGCCATGACATTCGACACGAGAGGACTGTTCCACGCACCCCACAACACAATGGTGTCGCTGAAAGGATGAACCACACCATTATGGAGAAAATCAGAAGCATGATCAGCATGGCTAAGCTGCCAAAGCCATTCTGGGGAGAAGCTGTTCGTGCCGCCTACTACCTGATCAACAGATCACCATCTGTACCATTGAATTTTGAGATTCCGGAGAAAGTGTGGTATGGTAAGAATCCCTCATATTCTCACCTCAGAATATTCGGATGTTTAGCATTTGCACATGTATCCAAGAACCTCAGACAGAAGCTCGATGTAAGGACTACCCCATGCATCTTCATAGGTTATGGAGACGAGGAATTTGGATACAGGCTATGTGACCCGAAGGAAATGAAGGTCATTAGAAGTAGAGATGTAGTGTTTCTTGAAGACTAGACAATATAAGATATTGAAAAGCCCAAGATGCATTCTAAAACCATTACCGACAATGCCGATGCAAATCCAGACACAACCCCAGCACCAACACCAGTGGCCACAGATGATGTTGGGGTGCAAGACATGCCAGAAGCATAACCGGAGGAGGAAAGAGGTGTTGAGCAGAAAGAGCTGCAGTCTGCTCCATCAGAGGCTTCGGGATCATCCACAGATCCGGATGACAACAGACAACCAGAACCTCCAGTACGAAGATCCGAGAGAGGCCAGATTCCATCAGCCAGATACTCAGGATCAGAATACATTCTGCTTACTGATGAGAGAGAGCCAAAAACCTTCAATGAAGCGGTATCTCATAAAGACAAAGATAAATGGCTGCACGCAATGCAGGATGAGATGAAATTTCTGTAGAAAAACAACACTTATGAGATAGTCAAGCTCCCACATGGAATGAAGGCACTGAAGAACAAATGGGTGTTCAAGCTCAAGAAATATGGCAGCGGGAAAATGGTGAAACAAAAAGCTCGGCTAGTTGTCAAATGATTCCTACAGAAAAAAGGAATTGACTTTGATGAGATTTTTTCACCAGTGGTAAAAATGGCTTCAATCAGAGTCATCCTAGGATTGTGTAGGACACAAAAATCGGCGACGCTGTTCCGGGCTCGCGGCCCGTTCGGGAGTACGGAGTAGCCCGCGGGGGACTAAACCGGAGAATAAAGGAGTCGCCACCCAGTGTGAACTGGGAAATAATTTAAGGCCGCACTCACCCCTCGCAAGGGAAGACCTCAAACCGTTGGGTTCAAAATGGTCACTTACTTATGCCACTTGTAAAGAACGGATTTATGTAATAATATAACCAAGTCTACACAACATACATACATAAGAATATCCTATATCTAAGTTTGCATACAACCTATATCTAAGTTTGCATACAACCTATATCTAAGTTCACATGCATAGAAATAAATCGACATAACGACAAACACACAATCTCATGAACACATTAAGTAGATAAATGCGGAAATATAAATAAATGATAACAGTAAAAGTGTCAATAATGAAATGATATGATTAATTATGTAATGAAAAAGAAATGACCAAAGAAGCAAACATGCATGAAATGGGACGAAAAGAAATCTGTTCACTGTATGGACGTTCGTGTAGCGTTCGAAAACACGTTCGAACGGTAAACATAATACATGTGTTCGTGTAATATTCGGAAACGTGTTCGAACGATAAGGAGACAGATTGTTCACGTTCGTATAGCATCCAAGAACGCGTTCGAATGAGACAAGACCTGATGCATGGTAAAACAGAATGCATGCGCATTCGAGTAGCGTTTGTAAACGCGTTCGAACGGAAACAAGATAGAATGCATACGTTCGTGTAGCGTTCGGAAACGCGTTCGAACGGGATTACCAAAGTGGTATCCAAAATGACACAAACACATACGTGAATAAATAAATACATAATATAGGACCTCGTATACCCGATTGAACACATTTCACATTCAATCGAGTGCACTTCGTCCGGCGAGGTAAAATATCGTGGTAAAGGTAGCATTTAGGCATTTCCCTCGAATAGATGACCTTTAATCCACCCTAGTTAGCCCATGCGCATTAAATTATCAATGCATGAATAAACAAATAAATAATATTGGACCTTGTATGCCCGATTGGACACATTTCACATTCAATCGAGTATACCTCATCCGGCGCGGTAAAACATCGTGGTAAATGTAGCCTTTAGGTATTTCCCTCGAATAGATGACCTTTAATCCACCCTAGTTAGCCCATGCGCACTATAATGCAATGCATGCGTAAATAAAACAATGATATGCAAAGGGTAAATGACATAATAAAAGGCGCGACAAAACATCATGGTAAAGGTAGCCTTCAGGCATTTCCCTCGAATAGATAACCTTTAATCCACCCTAGTTAGCCCATGCGCATTAAATTATCAATGCATGACTAGAGAAACAACACATCGAAAATAAATAGCGGAACAAAATTAAATACCAAAATGTAACACGTGCTTGAAAGTTTCTCGAGCGGTACGTGGAGTTGTATCCCAAATAAAGACCGCACTACCGTCCATTCGGAATCGGCTACGAAATTTACGTCTGGGTTTCCATCCGATATACCACAAGGGATAATACGCAATCATCAACTCAATGTACGCATGGAATATGATAATGCATGTGATGAAACAACAATAAATAACAGAAACGATAAATAGTAAGTTAAGTGCGAAATATTAAAGGAAAATAAATGACTGAAAATAAATACAGAATAGTAAAGAGATGTAACCAATGGTTTGGCCGTTTTTAATATAGGGCTTCGCATGCCCGGTTGGACGTATTCCACATCCAACCAAGCGTTCCGTGTCCGAGATAACAAAATAAAATATAACAAAGGGTGCCCTCAGGTCTTACCTTTTAAATCGCTTCTCGGGAGTGTATTGGGACGTCGCCGGAAAGGTTAGTGCTCCGTTATTTTTTCTATTTTTCTGACTCGGGTTCGCTGCTTTTTCTTCTAATCAAACAAGAAAAAGACTTCTGCGCTGGGGACGGTTTTGGTTCACTATTTTGGGTTATTTTAGGGACTGTTTCAGGGGCTATTTTAGGGACTGTTTCGGTGAGGGCAGACTAGGGGATGTGAGTGGATTATGTTTTGAAGCTTGCCTTAAGTGTCGTGAATGTGTCTGGTTTGTGAAGATACCGTGTGTTGGTGGGCTGGAGAGAGAGAACGTGATGGCTTGTTGTGTGTGAGTGTTTTGACCATGCGTGTGTGTTGAAGAAAGTGAGCCAAGTGTGTTTGTTGATTGTGTGTCTCTCTATCGTGTGTGTGAGTGGCGTCTGGCTTAGGGTTTACGGGGTTGTGAATGTGAGTTTGTTCGGTGAGTGGTTTGTGGTCTTTGTGTGAGTGTCGGTTTGGCTTGCTTTTTTTGGTATGAGTGGGTTGTGTTTCTGTGTGTGTTTGTTTAGGGGACGTGCGTCTAGGTTTCACGTGATTTTGAGTGAAGGCTTGGGTTAAGGGCTGCTGCGAGCGTGAAGCAGAGGCAAACTAATTTCTTGGGAGAGAGGGGGTGCGAAGCCGATAGGGTTGTTGGATCTGAAGGTTTTGGCGTGTGATGGCTGTGGGATCGTGAGGGTTTTGGCCTGTGATGGCTGTGATTTTTTAGAGAGATAGAGCGTGTCTGCTTGCGTTATTTTGTTCCCGATTGTCTGGTCGATCAAGAACTTGTATGAGGCTGCCAGGACTGACGACAAGGCTACAGTTAGTTTGATGCCGCTCACATTGTTTAGGTAGTAGGGTTTATATTTTGTGAGGTGCGTGAGGGTGTTAGGAAGAAGAGGGCTTTAGGGTTTTTGTTTTGTTTTGTGTTAAGGTGTCGTGAGTCTAGTCCAGAGAAGAATATGGTTTAGTTTATGTCCCTTTTTATAATAATGCATCTAGGGTTTCCTTGTGTGTGCATGGCTCAAAAAGGGAAACAAATCAAGTAATAAAGGATAGATTATTTAAGGAAAGGATATTTGTATTTTTGGTGGGGGATATATTTAATTTGGTGAGCGATCTATTTAAATTAGGAAGGGATTTGTTTTGATTTTAATTGGATTGGATTTAATTTAATTTAATTTGTGACATGTGTTTTAAATATTTTAATTATTTTTGGATTGGGCTTGGGCGAAATGGGCTTTGGATGGGTGATGGGGTTTTGGGCCGAGGATTAATATTTTAAAACAGAGATTAATCGGGTGAATCCAAGGTCAATTAGCGAGTTAAATTTGTTGATCTCGAATTTTTCCCTTCCGACGTCCGTTTCTCGCGACTTCCGCAACTTATCGGGTAGTGCCTCCATACGAGGCTCATCATTGGGCTTATGTACAAAAATGCAGTGTCTACATATTGGTAGCCATATTGAACTTGGAGCTTGAACATATGGATGTCAAAACAACATTTCTTCATGGTGATCTGAGTGAAGAAATCTACATGGAGGGCTTCGCATATAGGGCTTCGCATGCCCGGTTGGACGTATTCCACATCCAACCAAGCGTTCCGTGTCCGGGATAACAAAATAAAATATAACAAAGGGTGCCCTCAGGTCTTACCTTTTAAATCGCTTCTCGGGAGTGCATTGGGACGTCGCCGGAAGGGTTAGTGATCCGTTATTTTTCTGTTTTTCTGACTCGGGTTCGCCGCTATTTTGCTTGCTGTTTTCTTAATTTTCTGTCGCTGTTTTGGACTATTTTTGCTGCTGTTTTGCTCGCTGTTTGGGGACGGTTTTGGTTAACTGTTTTGGGTTATTTTGGGACTATTTTAGGGACTGTTTCAGGGGCTATTTTAGGGACTGTTTCGGTGAAGGCATACTAGGGGATGTGTCTGGTTTGTGAAGATACCGTGTGTTGGTGGGCTGGAGAGAGAGGACGTGAGGGCTTGCTGTGTGTGAGTGTTTTGACCATGCGTGTGTGTTGAAGAAAGTGAGCCAAGTGTGTTTGTTGATTGTGTGTCTCTCTATCGTGTGTGTGAGTGGCGTCTGGCTTAGGGTTTACGGGGTTGTGAATGTGAGTTTGTTCGGTGAGTGGTTTGTGGTCTTTGTGTGAGTGTCGGTTTGGCTTGATTTTTTTGGTGTGAGTGGGTTGTGTTTCTGTGTGTGTGTGTTTAGGGGACGTGCGTCTAGGTTTCACGTGATTTTGAGTGAAGGCTTGGGTTAAGGGCTGCTGCGAGCGTGAAGCAGAGGCAAACTATTTTCTTGGGAGAGAGGGGTGCGAAGCCGATAGGGTTGTTGGATCTGAAGGTTCTGGCGTGTGATGGCTGTGGGATCGTGAGGGTTTTGGCCTGTGATGGCTGTGATTTTTTAGAGAGATAGAGCGTGTCTGCTTGCGTTATTTTGTTCCCAATTTTCTGGTCGATCAAGAACTTGTATGAGGCTGTCAGGACTGACGACAAGGCTACAGTTAGTTTGATGCCGCTCACATTGTTTAGGCAGTAGGGTTTATATTTTGTGAGGTGCGTGAGGGTGTTAGGAAGAAGAAGGCTTTAGGTTTTTTTTTTTTTTGTGTTAAGGTGTCGTGAGTCTAGTCCAGAGAAGAATACGGTTTAGTTTATGTCCCTTTTTATAATAGTGCATCTAGGGTTTCCTTGTGTGTGCATGGCTCAAAAAGGGAAACAAATCAAGTAATAAAGGATGGATTATTTAAGGAAAGGATATTTGTATTTTTGGTGGGGGATATATTTAATTTGGTGAGCAATCTATTTAAATTAGGAAGGGATTTGTTTTGATTTTAATTGGATTGGATTTAATTTAATTTAATTTGTGACATGTGTTTTAAATGTTTTAATTATTTTTGGATTGGGCTTGGGCGAAATGGGCTTTGGATGGGTGATGAGGTTTTGGGCCGAGGCTTAATATTTTAAAACATAGATTAATCAGGTGAATCCAAGGCCAATTAGCGAGTTAAATTTGTTGTTGTAATTATTTCTCGAATTTTTCCCTTCCGACGTCCGTTTCTCTCGACTTCCGCAACTTATCGGGTAGTGCCTCCATACGAGGCTCATCATTGGGCTTATGTGCAAAAATGCAGTGTCTACATATTGGTAGCCAGATTGAACTTGGAGCTTGAACATATGGATGTCAAAACAACATTTCTTCATGGTGATCTGAATGAAGAAATCTACATGGAGCAGCCAGAAGGATTCAAGGTTTCAGGAAAAAGAAAACCTTGTTTGCAAGCTGAAAAAGAGCTTGTACAGGCTCAAGCAAGCACCGAGGCAGTGGTACAAGAAGTTCGACTCATTCATGGTGGGTCAAGGCTACAAAAGAACTGCAGCAGATCAGTGTGTATACATTCAGAGGTTTCCAGATGAAAATTTTGTTGCTCTTCTACTGTATGTAGATGACATGTTGATTGTTGGACAAGATGCAACGAAGATCAGCCAGCTGAAGAAGGAACTCTCCAAGGCTTTCGACATGAAAGACTTACGACCAGCTCAACAGATTTTGGGAATGGACATTGTTCGTGACAGACAGAACAAGAAGTTATGGCTTTCACATGAGAGATATATTGAATGGATAATCAGGAGGTTCGATATATAGAAAGACAAACTAGTCAGCGTTCCGCTAGCGCACCATTTCAAACTGAGCAAGAGTTCGTGCCCCTCATCCAAGAAAGAGATAGAGGAAATGTCAGCAATATCATATTCTTCAGATGTTGGGAGCTTAATGTATGCAATGGTATGTACTAGGCCAGATATTGCACACGCAGTGGTGTAGTGAGCCGTTTTCTCTATAACCTTGGAAAACAACACTGAGAGGCAGTCAAATGGATTCTCAGGTACCTCAAGGGTACATCGAAGTTTTATCTGTGTTACGGGGGAGCTGATCCGATCTTGGAAGGCTATACAGATTCAGATATGGCAGGAGATCTTGATGGTAGAAAATCTACATCAGGATTCATTTACACTTTTACATGGGGAGCTGTGTCATGACAGTCAAGATTGCAGAGGTGTATTGCATTATCCACAACAGAGGCTGAGTACATCGCTATAGCTGAGGCATGAAAAGAAATGTTGTGGCTAAAGCATTTTCTTCAAGAGTTAGGGATCAAACAACCATAATATAAGATATATTGTGACAGTCAGAGTGCTCTGAACTTGAGCAAAAACTCAATGTATCATTTCCGGACAAAACATATTGATATTCGCTATCACTGGATACGCGAGGTCATGGATCAAAAACTGCTGAGACTAGTGAAGATCCATACAGATGAGAATCTAGCCGACATGTTAACAAAAGTGGTTACTCGGGACAAGCTAGAGTTGTGCAGAGACATAGCCGGGATAGCTGTCAGATGACGATTGCTTTATACGCACCTGGAGGGGGAGAATTGTAATATCTTTGCATGAATCATGCAAGCTGTCTAACTCAACAATTATTTCCAGCTGCAAGCAATGAAGAGAACCAGCGAAATCATCTTTCGGTGCTCCTTTGAAATTGAAGAAAACAACCAACCAACTTTAGGTGATCTCCATGAAATCAGGAGCAATTCCAGGGGTGAACAGTAGCCAAACTTTGGCTATAAATTCAGCCATTCCAGTGAGTGTTATGGCATCCCAAAGAGTGTAAAACAGAGAGAGAAAGAGAGGTTTTTGTATTAAGTTTCAAGTTGTAAACTTTGTATCTATTCTTGTAGTAATAGAAAACAGATTCGATTTTTCTTCAAATACTCTCTAAAGTGATCGGTGAATCACAACAATATATATACAACGTGTTACACATGTAGCAATTCTTAGAAGATATAAATATATGCACGAAAAGGAAATAGTACTATAGCTATAGTTACTATTTACTCAACAAAAACAATTTATCATTTTGAGATTGGTGAGAGTTAAATAATATATCAGCATATCTTAACAGTTGAATCAATTTATACTTGAAAGTGATTTGATGTACATAAATATTTTTTAAAAAAATAAATAAAATGGATTGTAACAGGAGAAAATTTTATATGGGACGGTTTTATAGGACCATTTCAATTAATGAGTATCACATGTTCTAATTATTTTGAAATTTAGACACGTGGTATTCACTGATTGGACGGTCTTATAAGATTTATCCCCATATAAGTCATTCACTTGCAACAGATAAATACTTCATTTTCTTAACATGTAATATTCTTAGTTGTTATATTGATAACCCGATACCACCGTTGTATAGTATATTATATCCTATGAAAGGTGTCATTTTTTGGAAACGTTGGAAATCCCGCCGCCAAATCATCCAATTCGGACTTAAACAAAGCATGTAAAACTCATGTCTGCTCTAGGCTCTTACCAGAAATGCACCACATGACTCGAACCCAGAACCTGAAACCAAATAAGAAACCTATTAATTTAATTTAATTAATTAATAAAAAAAATAAGAAACTTATCATAAAATAAAAACATAATCTCTTATTAAAATAAGAAACCTATTAATTTAATATGTGATGTGTATTCTCTACAATTAATTTTTAATTATTAAATTATAAAATTAAAATATCTCTAAAATTAATTTTTTATTTTAAAATTATAAAATTAAAATAAGAAACCTATTATAATGTAAAAATAGAATCTCTTATTTATTATTAAATTATAAAATTAAAATATCTCTATAATTTTTTATTAAATTATAAAAGTAAAATAAGAAATCTATTACAATATAAAAACATAATCTCATATTAAAATATGAAACTTATTAATTAAATTAATTAATAATATAATTTCTTATTATTAAATTATAAAAATAAGTCTCATTAAAATTAGAAAAAAACATATGTGGTACATAATCTCTATAATTAATTTTTTTTATTACTTATTACAACAAAATATATATTATAATCTCATATTAAAATAAAAATCATACGTGACATATAAACTCTACAATTTTTTTTTATTATTAACATATAAAATTAGCCTCTTCATCGCGCCACGTGGCGGCTCACTATTAAATTTTATTAAATAAGAAACTTATTATTACAATAAGAATAAATTAAATTGTGAAATTAAAATATCTCTAAATTTAGATTTATTATTAAAAATTAAAATTAGAAACCTATAAAAAAAATAATCTCTTATTAAAATAAGAAACCTATTAATTTAATATGTGCCACCTAATCTCTTCAATAATTTTTATTATTAAATTATAAAACCTATTGCGATATAAAAATAGAATCTCTTATTTATTATTAAATTATAATTTTAAAATCATCTCTATAATTTTTTTCATTATTAAATTGTATAATTAAAATAAGAAACCTATTAATTTGATTAATTAATTAATAATAAATAAGAAACCTATTATAAAATAAAAATATTACGTCTTATTAAAATAAGAAACCTATTAATTTAATATGTGACACATAATCTCTACAATAATTTTTTTATTAAATTATCTCTAAAATTATTTTTTATTTTAAAATTATAAAATAAAATAATAATTATTAAAATAAGAAACCTATTATAATATAAAAATAGAATCTCATATTTATTATTAAATTATAAAATTAAAATATCTCTTATTTTAAATCAGAAATCTATTACAATATAAAAACATAATCTCTTATTAAAATATGAAACCTATTAATTAAATTAATTAATAATATAATCTCTTATTATTAAATTATAAAAATAAATCCCATTAAAATAAAAAAATATGTGTACATAATCTCTATAATTAATTTTTTTAATTAATTATTACAACAAAAAGATATATTATAATCTCATATAAAAAAAATATATATATGACACATAATCTCTACAATTAATTTTTTATTATTAACTTATAAAATTAAAATAAAAAACCTATTACAATATTAAAACATAATCTCCTATTAAAATAAGAGACATAAATAGCAGTCGTCCACAAAACTAGACAATTTTTTAGTTTTGAGTATATTATTATTTGTTAATTTACTTTGAATTATTTCTAAATTTTTTTCATGATTTATTGTACTTCATGATATAAATTCCGATTATTAACTCTTGCACAGTGACAGTTAAAATTTCAAATTCCCTAAGAAAATTTAAGATTAAATTAAATAAATTACATTAAATTTCATTAAAATTTATCCGAAAGAAAAGTAATTACTTTTAAAGTTATTTATAACTAGAAATATGATTTCAAATGAGAGAGTAAGACGAGAGAGAAACTCTAATATAAATTAGAAACACGGTTTGAGAACTGATAGACAAACAAATGATATATGTATATTAAGTATAAATAAATCAATTATCTAAACTAACTATATCCAAATTATTTATAGGATCAATACCTAAAATAATATTAATTTTTTTATATGATATGAAATTATGTTTAAAGAAATATTTAACCCTATAGTGAATACTAGAGCAAATCCCTCTTTTTTTATCTCTTTCTCAAAATCAAAGCCGCTGGCCCAAAAAGAAAAATCATCATTGCACGAAGAAATTATCCGCAATGCTATTATTTATACTTGTCGGGCCCTATCAAAACAGTAACCCATAATGCCTTTAGCGACTTAAAATTATTTTTATATTTTGAAGGCCATCGTGAATATTATAATAAAATAATTGAGATTCTTAATTATTACTTATTTAAATTTATAAAAAAACAAAAATAGGATCATAATAAGTAGGCACAAAGCTGTTATGCTCTTGCCGCTACTCATTCATCCTTCTATACGATTACACCAAACCTAGATATCACGTCAATTTTGTTAGTCAATGATCTATGTCTATAAATAAAAAATTTTGGGTGGGTCCCACATGTTTAAAAAGAAAATAATAAAAAATTAGAATTCATTATTTGTACAGTGAATCTCATGCGTATAAATAGATGTTTCATTTCATTATTTTCTTCATCCTATTCTCAACCAAATCTTCTGTATTCTAAGAGAGAAAATATAGTTTATTCTTAAGAGTTTGTGAGAGAGTTGTAGTTCTCATATTTTAGGAGAGTGTGAGATTGTTCACTCATTGTGTTTAGAGAGAAGTTGTAAAATTCTTTCCACTATAGTGAAATCCTTCTATTTTTGTCCGTGCATGTTTCCCTCATATTGAGGGTTTTACTATGTTAAATCTGTGTCTCATTGCTTTATTTTATTGTTAAGATTTATGGTAGACTAAGTCTCCTAATTATTATTGTACTGTTATATGGTAGGCAACGCCTCATGTGTTGGGATATATGCTTAGAGCTTCATGTATTGTAAAACAGAATTGATTATTGTAATAATAATAAATACATTATTCATTTATCAAAGTTGTTTGATTTAAATCACATATTATCCAATTGTCTTGTTTACCTTGATTACTCTTGTACTTTCAGACTTAGTGTATGTTTGATGCACAAAAAGATTTAAGTCTGAAGTTAGTAATCTAAATAGTCCATGGAGAGCAAACAAAGAGGTACTTTATTTGTGGTATATCTATAGTTGCGGTTCATTCTATACTTGTATGACGACCTTGATCCGGGATCGTTCATGTAGTGACATGGGAATATAGACATCTTGTATGATGAGATCATATAGGACTGGACTTAAATAAATATGAATTTCTTTTAATATCCGTTAACCAAAGAAATTCATTTTATCTACTAGATGATCATATATGGATTTGATCTTAATCCTGAGTGTATTATGAACTCTTGCATGTCAGACTATGTCTTTTGATTTACTATGGTGAGGTTAGTGTAGCATTCCCGGCCAATAACTACGTATTTTGGGGATATGGTTTGGTGTGTAGCTGGGAACGTTTTACATAAATATGAAATTCACTCATTCTTAATAGAAGTAGAAGAATATCTTTTTTAAGAGTTGATTCAGGACTTGAACAATTTGAGCGCTCAACTTTTCTATTACGAATAGAAAGTTTTAATATTAATAATTGTTATGGATTAATTGTTCATTATAGAATCAATGGTGTTTAAGAGACAAAATATTTGAAGGGGTATAACAGACTTATGACCCGACTCTATTTATGAGATATTCGTGAAGAGTTATATCCATATGTAATGATTATATCGATGTACACCGAAGTTGTTCGACTTATTTTTCATCTACGGTAACGAGAGTTCAACTTCGAGTTTTTAGTAGAATAACACGGAGTTAATAATTTATAATACTTGATTAAATGGTTTAATTAATATTTCAGAATTATTGGAGCTCGGAACCGTAGGTCCATTTGGTCCCCGTGCTAGCTCGATTAACTGTAGAAAACCTAATATAATTAGATTGTCTAATAATATGCTCACATTATATTTATTTATTATTAATATGATTAATAATATTTTTGTCACAAATGAAAATAATATTAAATTAGTTTAATATTATGTTTTCTAATATTTTTGATAATGAGATAATCAAATAATAATTATGAGATAATTATTATATCATAATTGATAATGCATAATTATGAGATAATTATAACATCATTATTTGATAATGGTAAATGCATTATCAAGACAAGCCTTAATGGTTTGCCAAATCATCCATCAAGTTTTTGTTAATTAGTTTTGACCTAATTACCTAATTTATTCTATTAATTCATTGATTTGGTTGACACTCCACTCAAGTGTGTTTGCCATTCAAAGAATGAGTGGATGTTGATGGAATGGCTTTAGTTTATATTCTCTACCATTCTCACTCAAAGGTTGGGTAATCAAGAGTAAATTCATACTTAGCATTTTGGAAAAAGAAATTCAAGAGAGAGCAAAAATATTCACAAAAGTTATGAGCAAGGTAGAGAGAAAAATTTATAATTTTTTCTTCTATAGTTGAGAGAAAATTCTTATTTTCAATTGTTGAGATTAGAAAGAAAAACAAGAGTGAACAAGATATTTTATCTTTTTCATCTCATCTTTCTTAAAGCCAAGAGAGTTTGTGACAAATATCATTTTTCTAAATTATTTATAATTTTGATAATTCTCTAAAAAGTTTGGAGATAGATTTTTGTGAGTGAAGCCCACACTTCGGTTTGTTGGTTTCGAGATATAGCTCGGAAGGTCGGGCGGTTGATTCCACGATAGAATATCAAAGGAAATTCATCAAGTGGTTGGTGGAGTTCGACTTCAACAAAGTAGAAGGCAAAGAAAATTTTAAAGCTCCATACCAGAGCCGGTGCCCACAATAGCAACTTCCGCTGCGCTAAGGAAAAGACGTTTCCTAAAATTGGTCGCCTAGGTATCCCCCATGTATTTGTCATGCCAATCAATCTTTGTTCAATTGTATTGTTTATAAGTCAAGAATCCTAAAGTATTCACTCCCTTTCCCGAGCAACAATGAAAATATTATCAACTACAGACTTAGATATCCTTATAAAAATCTAGTAATCAATAACTTATTACACTTTGTGATTCTATGTTAACGACTTCAAAGGAACTACAGATTCTCTCCGAACTCTATAAAGCTCCTAGGTATTCTCTAAATCTTATTCAAAATCCATCTCTCACGAGCGACAGATTCTAAACATGCATCATCTCAATTTGTGGCCAATAAACAAGAAGCATTAAACGTAAGAGAATACAAATAAACTTAAATAAAACTTCGTAACAATTAAATTGACAAACAATACATAGATTCAAGCATTGGTTACATCATTCTCTAGACTTATGGAGTTAGTTCATGACTAAGGATAAAAACAATGATAATAGGGTCATGAACATAATGTAAATTATTAGAGTTCTAAGAAAGTAACTAGATGATAAAACCCAATTGAATCTATTCCTCTTCGGACGTCACCGCATTCGTCTCCTCTTATCACTCTTCAATCCTCCTCCATGGATCTCTCTAAAAATAAGTGTTTTGTGTCTTGTGTTGGGTATTAGCCTCCTTCCTAGGGTTTTGGACAAACTTGTGTATTTATAATAAAGTCTTGGAGTCATTGTGCATGTAAAACCCTAAAAATTGGTGTTTCTGGGCTCTGCGGGGCGTCGCGGTGCCAAAGCTGCTGGATTTCACTATGTAGCCATGCTGAGGGCGCATCGCGACGCCACAAGGTTGGGCGTCGCGACATGTGGCAGTTTTGTTGAGATTATGCTTTCTGCGTTTCCGCTCTTCCCGCGTGCTTCCGATGCATCCGTAAGGTCCCAAAACAAGTCAATTTACTCCAAGATCCATGTCCTAATGCTTCCAATAAATAAAACATAAAATAAACTACACATACATTAAATGACACGAAATCTAACAAAATAGTAAACTAAGAATGCATGAATAAGTGAGTATAAACCGCAATTATCAAACACCCCCAAACTTAAGATTTTGCTAGTCCCGAGCAAAAGACAAAATAAAACTAAATAAATAAACAAACAATAAGTATCAAAATTAACTAGGCCACTTTCGTAGGGATTACGATTGCATTTAGCGTATGCAACGAGCCTTTAAACCCCTAGGCGGCCCTAGTGGACGAGTTATAACGACACATATAAACATCATTCAAACACATTAAAAAATATAAAAATAATAAAAGAAAAGAAAATAGTCCTGATAGTTATGCATATTATTATCATCAAAGAATGTCTATCAATGAAATCAGAGAACCTTCAAAGTACTCAATGCAACTCAAATCTAAGTTCTTGAATAAATCATCTAAGCCAGACTCAAAGTGTGTGTGCGTAAATGTTCATTCACAGCTCAACTTATAAGTAAGCCAACTCATTGATTTCGTCTCAAAAATTGAGATCTGATTGGTCAAACCAACCTAGATATCTCAAATTAACTATGTAATTGCCTTTATTTGCTCAGTATGGTATGATATTTTTCTTTTTTTTTTTAATTTTTTTTTCCAACACACATACCTTTTAAGGTAGCATTTCTCCTCATGGTGGTCATAATACTCGCCCATGGGTAGCTTCATGCTTATCGGTTATAGATGGTTTAATAATTTTTTTTTGCTTATCATACTATAAATCATAACACTAGCATATTGAGATAGATATCTAATCAACAGTCATTCATCAGTATGCAATTTTTTCAACTAGTCACTTTGTCAACTACGTAAGTTCTTACTATTGAAAACCTATTGTTAAGTGCTTACGAGTCTAACCTAAATCACATACTCAAGGCATCAGATAAAAATCAATTGGGAACTTATAGTTTCTAAGATTTCATATAAAGCAAACAAATTCATCATTAGACTTATACTTTACCATCAAGGATTAAAAATAGTTTTTTTACTTAAAAATTTAGATAACATGTATTATCACTACATACACACACCCCCAAACTTAAAACTTGCATTGTCCTCAATATAAGATAAACATAACGAAATAAGATTAAAGAACAATACTACCGTGCATGGAGTTGATCAGGCTCCAGCTGACCAGATTTTGCATGCGCGAGCTTTGTGTGTTTCGTGCTACCTGCATAAATAACATGCAAACTAGTAAATAAACAATAGCACACAATAAAAAATAAAATAAAGAAAATAATAATAAAACAAATGCAAGAGTTGCCTCCCTGCTAGCGCTAAGTTTGACGTCTTCAGCCAGACACAACCACCCAAATGGTCATGGTGGCTTCTTCTTTTGTATCCACCGACTGTTGTGACATGAAAAAAGATAGCTTGGCGGGCTGTGGCAGTTTATCCAAATCCTTCTTACTGTTGATTGGTCATGGAGGACGTAATCTGCCCAATCTGTATTTCTAAAGACTTCATTGTTGCACCTATATTTTCCATGTGTATCTCACTATTGTTCAGCCTTGACTCATTCTTCTCAAACCTCGTTGAAGTATTAGCAACAAACGTGCTCATGAAATCTTCGAAGGAAGATTTCTGCTCAGCTCTTTGATAGTTGAAGCCAGATGAAAGTTGCAAGGCATTCTCTGTATTAGCATATGACAGGTTCGAATGATAACGGTTAGACACATGATTGCCTCTATAACTGTTGAAGTTCCGATTGTTCACATATTGGACTTGCTCAAAGCTCGGGTCTCCTTCTAATAACAGCCTATTTGTAGCCGCCCCTGATTCAATAGATGATTGTACTCGTGGATTTGTTAGGGCTGCTACATGAGTCGATATGGGTAGAAATATGAGCTGTAAGTGCCACAAGAGAGTCCACTTCATATATTCCAGCCACCTTGGTCTCCCTAGTGCGTTCACTTGGCCATTGAAAGAGGTTAATGGACATTTCTTCTAACAGATTATGAGCATCCCCAGCTGACTTCTTGAATAGAGCTCCCCCAGCTGCTGCATCAACTACAATCTTTCAACTTGGCCATTGAAAGATTTTTCCCCAAATTGAATTAGAAATTTTAACTAAATAAGACTTCCTTATTTAATCTAAATTAGTACTTAACTATATAGGGTGCTAACCCACTAAATTAAGGTCCAATAAATTAAATATTATTTTGGTCTAATAATTAATTAACTATTAATTATTTTTAACTTACTTAATTTTAACTAAAAATTAATCAAAATTACATTAATTTAATTTAATTTATTTAATATAAACATTATATATTTATTTAAATAAATAAATAAAAATTAATTTTATATTTCGAATTTATTAATCTAATTAATGTATCCGAAATATTCTGAATATCATAATCTTATTAGAAAATCCTATTTTAATTGAAAATCTAATTTTCATACTAATTGTCAAAATAATCATTTATTAACTTTAAATAAACATCCTTAAATTTGTAAAATATATGAGAATTATATTTGTGCGATCGTCATAGGTTCATTATCGAGTAGTAGTGTGATGATATTAACTCTTTAATATTTCATCTATATGATATTTCACAGACCATGGGTAAACGCCTAGCAGCATGTCATGACCCCTAGTCGATAAATGAAGTGGGAAAACATATGAACATGTTAAAATACACTTCGAGCATGTCATCTCATTCATTCCGATATTAATGTTCCTTATTGAATCTGAGACCATGATTAAGTCAAATCCTATTTAGTCGATATATTTCAAAACTTGATCTTGTGGATTTGATATCTCTAAGATATCAACTATTTTGGCCAAAAACTTGTATCCATAACTTTAAGTTTCCTTGAAACATCTTTAGCTTTTATTATTAAAACTATCAGATCAATTTTTGAAGCACACATGACTTCATACGTCAATAGCTCAAGATCATCTAGCATTTATTCATAAGACGTGACTACTCGAATGATGATATACTATCGAACCATGAGTACTACCGTATAAGTCAATATGTGATCTCAAGTCAAATGATATAACGACACTAATGTATTATTACGAAGATCAATGACCTTAGATAATATTACCTTGTGATCTTACGCTTCTGTGGTCGAGTTCGACGTTTTATTCTACTAATAAAAACATCTATTGTTTGTGTCCTTATGATATGAGACTCATCATCCATTCCATTAACATCAAATGTCAACCTAGGCGACACACAATAATATTGGTTCAGTGATAAATTATGGTCCTGTATAATAATCACATTTTACCAAGAACTTAATTTGAGACTTATTCGTATAAATATCGTTAACTCTCATAATCACAAACGTCTTTTGAATTAATGATATTTATCTGACATAATGTCTCGGTACATACACCTAAAATATGGATGTAACAATGTGTAGATAACAAATGTCTTTTATTAGTAAATAATAAATTATATTACGAAATATTGCGCCTAAAACCATAACATTCACAACAGTTTTTAAGACATACACTCTAATAAAACCATCACAACATTACATCACTACATTATATATACAAACACAAGAAACAGAACACTAATAATGCACTAATAACAATAATATAAATTTCCTCTCTACAAAATACGATAATATTTAATTAATTAATAGGAAATTATCAATCATATATTCAGTATTTGACACATTATAAAAATATATAAATCATGTAACTTTGTTCACCGGTGCACTCAAAGATTGAAAAGTGTAGCAAACGTCCACCTATCATATAACATATGTATACTAAATGTTTGATACAATTTTCAATTATATACCCAAATTTATCACACTTTTGATACATTTTTAATCTTTGGATAGACCAATAAATAAAATTTTAAGATTTATGTATGTTTAATAACGTATCAAATATTGAATATACGATTGATAATTCCCACAATTAATTAGCTTTTACAAGGGGGAGAGAGAGAGGGGTAGAACAAAGAGAATCTCATGATGAGCGAGTAATGAAAGCCTTGATATGGGCCACCATTTCATGAGTTCGAGTCAGCGAGAGCTGATCAGACTTACTACTCAGAATCTGAAACGCATGGCCTACACCTTTATACATCACCTGCTCCACTCTCTTACCAGCTCTGCCTAAAGCCTCACAATACTCCAAGTTCCTATCTTTCAATATGTCCATCTCCGCTATGCACACCATTGTGGTGCCCAAAACCAAACACTCCTCCATTTCTCTTGACCCCTTCGCCGTCGGATTACACCACCGGTGATCCCTGCTCGATCCACGCGGCAACGCTAATCTCCAGTACGTATCCGACGCTGCCAGGCTCAGCACCGACCGAGGCGCCTGTGCCAAATACTTCTCCGAATCTGTCCTCGTTTCTCCTCCGAAAAATGGTTGTATCAAGATCGTGCCCTTTATAATTAAAGGCTTTAATAATGTTGCATAATTATTATTAGAATTATTATTATTACCAAGCCTTAAGGCTACATTGTGGGCTATGTTGGCACCAGCACTATCACCGGCTAAGAATATGCTAGAGAAATTGCATTGCCTTGACAAGAAGCAATCAATATTATTAGCCCCACCGGATATTGCTTGTTGTTTAAGCCACATCAGGGCGTTAAATCCATCTTCATAGGCAGCTGGCAGTGGATTTTCAGGGGCTAAACGGTAATTTACCGACATGATTATGCAACCGGTTTTATTTGCTAGCATTGCTAGGAACTCATGGTAGCAAATCCAAGCGGCTGAGCCTACGCAAAATCCTCCTCCGTGGAAGTAGACAAGCAAAGGAAGCTTGGTGGTGGTTTGAGATTTTGGGACATAAAAACGTGCCCATATGTTTGTGAATTTGTTAATGATTATGTCTCTTGATGTAACGCCCAAGTCCGGAGCCAAAGAATGACTAGTTGTTGTGACACATGGTACAATCGGGATTCTCTCCACGTGTCCATCTTTGTAAACTCTAATGAGCCCTTGAATTTCTTCTATGACAGCTCCGTGTTGATTGACATTTTTATGCATCTCTAAGCTTAAACTTGGATCTAGAGTAGTGGCAGCCATTCTTCTTTTTCTCATAGGAAGTGAATGGAAGTTTTGAAATATTTGTGGTTAGCTGAGTAAGTGCTTTCTGCTTGATAGTTGTGATACTACTTAATTTTATATAAGAAAAGGAAGAGAAGGCAAGGGGGTAATTTGGGTATAAAAGTGGAAGAGATCATCATCCTATCCTTTCATGCCAAATGGGCAATTGGGATTTTGCCACATGTCGTCAAGTGGGTTTAGTAAAATGGGGTATACCGTTTTTAATATTGGTACGTTTGGATGAGAGCAGAAGTCGCCCTTATATTGTGTATACATACGACCGGTCGATTTTAAAATTTAATTTAAAATTAGAGTACAATTATTTAATGTATAATATGATTTATATAACTTGTGGATGCCTCTTGATGAAAAGAGAGTGCATCCAGCCTTGTCCCTAATTAAAAAGTAATATTAGATTAACCCCATTTTGTTGTATTCACTTTCACGTTTGTGGATTGTTGTTGTGTCCTACTTGCATAAAACAATTCTAAAATCCTCTTTTTTGGTTCACAAATTAAACGCCATTTTAGTGCAACACAAGGTATGCTTTGAAAAACACATTAAAATAAACACCAATCAATGTATCAAACGATAATCGTTTACCACGCGGCCGGAACTCAATGGTATTGAAATTTCAATGAGCGACATATTCATCCAAAGTTGACTGTACCCTCTAAGTGCATGCCGCAAATTCAACCTTCGAGTCAGATCAAATGTCATAGATGATAGGTCAATCACATTAATCTCTTTATTCTAATTTGATAGTAAAACTTTTTGGATTAGATTTTCAAATTGAATCAGATTTTCAGCGGCAAAGTCTCTCACACACACATGTATATACTAGTTGGGGTAGTAATTTCCGTTCAATCAGAAATCTATTAAATAAAAAATACCTATCATCTTATGTGAAAATTAAATTATAACTACGCTACGCTACTGATGATTAAATTGTGATACTTAAAAAAAAAAAAAAGGTCAAAGACGATATGTTGCAGACATTATCATTTGTGTATGTCGTTTGATTTGCACCAAAGTAATAATGCGTTTCATGACATTGTTGACATTATGAGAAACAAAGGCAGCAAAGCAAATAAAATGCAGTAATAGTGGAGTCACTCAAAAGTCAAAACACCACCCACCTAACATTAGGCTGCTTCCCATTAACATCTTTTCAATGGCAACTATTTGAGGCATTAATTTAGCCTTCTGGATTATTCTTCGAGTTGAGGGAAGATACATTTGTGGACTTAGATTGAGCAGATCGTCAAGTTAAACTTGTAATAATGGTAGCTTTTTCAGTATGAGCCCCCGGCCCCTCCTCCATGTTTTCAGGGCTGCCATGGAATATGCTAGTTTTTCAACTTGACATGTATTTCTTTTTGGAGCCGTAAAGTTAGTGCAATATTAAGACTCGTGAGGTCAAAAGCTTTGGCTTGTCAAATAAATGCTTTGGATATATAGTCAATATGTCATTGGATTCACATTCATGCATGGTCCAAAGATTGAGAGTTGTGCAAATAATTATCTAACCAAGCCACTTTAATTTATCAGACATACTCATTCAAATTTTCTTATTGGTGGGATCCTATATAATCTTAAATCTCTATTGAAATTTGGAATCTCATATTATTTGATACATGATTTAGGATAATTTTTTTTGTCTCAATTAAATAATTATGTAGAGATGTGGGACTATTTTTTTCTCGACCAAAATATCCATCGGGATTCGGGATAATTTTCGATCCCGAATCTATAATGTATCTTGACTCGTTACTTAAAAAATTCCGACTCACATGATTATGTATTATTCAGTATGATTTTTCCTCTCAATTGAAAAACTCAATAGGGATTTGGAATTGATTTTTCATCGCGATTATATAATCGGTTCGGAATCGGAATCGGAATCGGAATTAACAGATATTGGCCCAACTTGACCGATTGAAACCCTACTTATTAGCCACACTGGATAGTTCGTATATATTTTTCAATATTCGGTTAATTTTCTTGAACTTGATCCCCCTTTTCTTTTTCTTTTCTTTTTCTTTTTCCGGAATAATGTGAGCCGATATAGTGAAAGGTCTAAATCTGACATGTGCAAATGGGCATCTATCTTTATTCTTCAACATGCCCCTCTTCATTCTTTCATTCTCCAAAAGAACTCAATTGCTGCATGGCCATTGTATCTCAAAATTGACAAGGGTAAAAGGACAAGGAAGAAAAGGAAGTAAGCCCATGCCATACACTTACAGGGCATGAGTAGGCATGGCAACCAGACCCGGACCCGGGTCCGGGTCTACCCGGATCCGCAAAAAAAAATTACGGATCCGGTTACGAATTTCCCAGACCCGCACTGTCCCGGGTCCGGATGCGGGTCTGGGAAATTCCGGATCCGGGTTACCCGGGACCCGGTTTTTTATTAAAAAAAAAACGAAAAAAAAAACGTAAGTCATTCTGTGACATTCACTCATTCTGACTCATTCATAACTCTAAATCCCTAATTCCATTTCCTCTAAACCTCATCACCTCAGTCCCCACGCACGCACGCAGGCCGCAGCCACCCCCTGCCACCAAGCCAAGCAACCACCATCTCTAAACTAAATCACGATTCACTCTTCAGTCTTCACGCAGCCAGCCAGCCACCATCTTTAGTCTTCACTCTTCACGCAATCACGCTGCACGCACGACGGCTCGAGTCACGACGGCAGAAATCTTGAAGGCAGTCAGCGGTCGCCGGTCAGCCACCATCTTAAGTAACAGACTAACTTCCACTTGCTTTCTGATTTCTTGATCAATTTTTAAAAATTTTATTTATTTAAATTTAAAAAATAAATTGAAATTGTACTGTTAAGGTGAAATTGTTGAGGTGAGTGTGCCAAATCGTGAAATTGTTGATTCATAATGGATTATTAGGTTAATTCATAGGTTGTAATGAAATTATATCACTTGATCAATTCGCTATGTGTCCTGTTCAGGTAATTCATAATGGATTATTAGGTTCATTCTTCTGTAATTTATTACTTTGTGCTTGTGTTAAGTGAGTGTGCCAAATCGTGTGCTGTCATGTACTGCTGTGTGATTGAAACTATAGTCTATAACTTGTGTTAAGATGTTGAGGTTGAGGTCCTTGAGGATAATGGTCATGTTTAATTATGCTTGCAGAGAGCCAGAGTTGCAGTAGCAGACTAGCAGTCTAGCAGATGGATGAATATGAGCATGGGAGGTCCGGGAGGATATTGGGCAATATATCTGAAAATACTGTTGATGAAATGGAACCAACTCAACCAAAAAAGATGATGTCAATATTGTTGACATTGAGCAGGATTCGGCAGCACATGTAGAAAGTCAAAGTAGTTGTGGACGTGGCCGAGGGCGTGGTCATGGCCCTGCTAATTTAATTGGCAATCGACGAAAGAGAGATGGTGAAGATATCGAGGCCGCAGAGGGTTCATCGAAACAATCTGGAAGTAGCAATAGAAGGCTAACTTCAAATGTATGGAACCATTTTAAAAGGCAAAAAAATGATGGTGGGGAGCTTGATGCTATATGCAACTATTGTGGAAAAGTGTTGTCAGGAAAATATTTTAGTGGGACTTCACACTTGAAGAAACATTATGAGTGTTGTTTAAGAAAGACTTTCAGGGATGTCAACCAAATGCATTTACAATATACGACTAAGCGGGATGGAACTACTTCACTGGAAAATATTGCCCACCCAAAATGTGATATGATTGCGGTGAGGTTTGCAATTGCTAGAATGATAGTCTTGCACGAACTTCCACTTTCCTTTATTGAATATCATGGGTTTCGTGGATTGTTAGAGTTGCTTCAACCAACAATTGAAACAATAAGTAGGAACACTATAAAGAATGAAATTTTGAAGCTTTATGAACTCGAAAAGTCAAGGATAATCAGTTCACTAGAATCTTGTGAGAGTAGAATATCAATTACTACAGATATGTGGACTGCTAGTAATCGGAAAAAGGGATATATGGTTGTTACAGCCCATTATATTGACAACTTATGGGTGCTACGAAGTCGTATCATAAGGTAACATCTTCTTATTTGTATTTTATATACTTAAATATAAATGCATTTTAATTATTTAAATAACATAACTTGTTTGCTTTAAAAGGTTTATATATGTGCCTGTTCCACATACTGGTGAAGTGATGTGTAATGTGTTGCACGAGTGCTTGATGGATTGGAATATTGATAGGAAGCTGTCAACTTTGACTGTAGACAATTGTTCTGCTAATGATTCTATGATTGACATGTTGCTTGATAAATTTTCACAAAATTCATTGATTATGGGTGGGAAAATTTTTCACATGCGTTGTTGTGCTCATATCTTGAATTTAATAGTGAAAGATGGAATGTCTGTAATGGAAAAAGGTGTTGAAAAGATAAGAGATTCAGTGCTTTATTGGACAGCTACACCGGGAAGAGTTGAAAATTTTGAAGCTGCAATACGTCAATTAGGAATTAAGGAGACAAAGAAATTGGTTTTAGATTGTAAAACTCGTTGGAATTCAACTTTTTTAATGTTAAATACTGCTTCCTTATATAAATATGCATTTGTTCGGTTGAAGGAACGTGATAAAAATTATAAATGTTTGCCATGTGAGTCAGACTGGGAGTTAGCAAAGATTATGTGTGTGCATTTGAAGGTGTTTTCTAAGTTGACAGAAATTTTTTCAGGAACTAGATATCCCACCTCAAATTTATTTTTTCGATATGTGAAATTAGATTAGCAATGAATTTATGGGAGAAATCACATATTGAAGGGATTAGGAAAATGGCTACTAAAATGGTGTCAAAGTATGAGAAGTATTGGGACGTTATTCATGGAGTGATGGCTGTAGGGAACATGTTAGATCCTAGGTTTAAGAAGTTAATGATTCACTTCTTTTTCCCTAAGATTTATGGAGAAGAATCTTCATATCATATTGATAGAGTATTTAAGACTTTCTCTGATTTGGTGCATGAATATGAGGCAAAGCATGCAGTGGCCATGGATCAAGTTGGAGGAGGTGCCTTAAGAATTGGTAGTTCTTCTCGCTCCGGTTCAACAACACAATCTACTGTATTGATGGATGAGAGTATAGCTGGGGAGTGGGACTCATTTATCTCCCAAGAAATTAACTATAAGCAATCTAAATCTGAGTTGGAGACTTACTTAGATGAGGGTGTTTTACCTCCGACTAGCAATTTTGATATTTTGTCATGGTGGAGTAATAATAAGGGCAAATATCCTGTACTTGCTGAGATTGCTAGGGATTTTTTTGGCTATTCATGTTTCTACTGTTGCTTCTGAGTCCGCTTTTAGCACGAGAGGTAGGCATTTGAGTCCTCATCGTAGTAGACTTCATCCAGATACTGTGGAGGCGTTAATGTGTACTCAAAATTGGTTGTGGAGTGAGATACGAGGTAATAAACTATTTATTTATTGTAAAATTCATATGCATTAAGATTTTCTATTACAACTAACATTACTTTAATCTTTATTCATTATTGTTAGGTCGTGAAATGCTTGAAGATATTGAAGTTGACGAACAAATAATTAATGCTTCACAAATGATTGATCCTGATGACTTGAAGAATGGCGATTGATCCCGATGACTTGAAGTTGTGTACTTGTGTTGAATTTCAATTTGTAGTTTGTTTATTTCATGTTAAAAGTTCAAACTTATGTACTTGTGTTATGTACTTATGTATGAAACTTTTATTTATGTAAGTATGTAACTTATGTTATGTAGTTGTCATTTGTGTAAGTGTGTTTGTGTTGAACTTTTTTCCTTGTAATTTGTTTATGCATTATGATATGTAATGTGGCCTAGCCTAGTGTTCAAGAAACTTGAAGTTCAAATTTAAATGTTCTTAACTTTTTATGAGTTTTGTAATTTCCAATTCAAACATATCACATTTATAATATGTATTCAAACTTATTGATTTTTGTGATATTTTTAATACATATTACATAGTAATATTATAGTATTGAATTTGATTATTTGAATAAAAAAAAATTGCGGATCCCGGGTCGATTCCGGGTATACCCGGGTCCATTCTGGGTATACCCGGACCCGGACCCGGATGTCTTTTTCCGGGTTCGGTACCGGACCTGGGTCCAAAAAAAAAGTTGCGGATCCGGATCCGGGTCCGTACGGACCCGGACCCGGATCCGGAAATTGCCATCCCTAGGCATAAGATCAAATGGAATAATAGAATGTTTACAACAGCTGTTCGTAAAAAAGAAAATCCGAAAATTCAAATTGTATGGATATTATGTTAGATAAGGATTGAAATGCAATATGAATATATATATATATATATTGGCTGCCTTGCACTCTATCCTACCCAAAATTCATATTAAACATATTCTTTTACATTTCATTCTTATCCTTACAACTGAACTATCATTAGAAAATTGAAATGCAATGTGACCATATACGGTAAACATATTCTCTTATACGGAATAATATGAACCAAACAAGTATTTTCATATGACAAATAATCCTCATTATTACCTGCAGATTTTTTTTTTTTTTTGCGACTACCCATTGGGTACCGGAGGATTGGAGTCCCATATTCAATGCATAGATTTATTCCTGTAGGACGCCTCATCCACGTGGGATTGTGACCTTTTATGAAAGTACCTCGTTATTCTAGAATCCTATCAACATGACATATTTGTCCGCTTTGAGCATTGGAAGACTAAAATCTCACATGGATTTATTCACATATGAAGTCTCACGCACATAAGATTGTGGTTGTGCGTGTGCACGACTAGAATTCTAGCACACAAAATCCATATGGATTTATTTATAATCGCATATGCTTTGTGGTTGTTCCGACTTGCATGGTTGGACTTAAAAACCTATATGGACATCCGAATAATAGGTTCATGTCGCAACGACCACAAAGCATGTAAGATTACAAATAAATCCACATGAACTCCGTGTGCCATGAATGTGGGTGAAGTTTCTTACAGAAACAAATCCGTGCAGAGAAAACGGTCGATTCTCCATTTCCTAAAATAGATAAATGTGTCACGTTAATAGGGTCGTAGAAAAAAACGCACCCTCATTACCAAGTAATTTTAAAGTAGATCAATTACAGTGACAGACCCATTGGAACCCTCCACCAAAAGTTGTTGTTGTTGTTTTTTTTCTTTTTTTTTTTTTGTATTTTTTCAATATTAATAATTTCATATAACACACTTTGAAATTTTCATCAATTTCGATCTTGAAAACTTTAGAATTAGAATATATTGTCAACAGCAAAGTTGCAGATATTTGAGTCTTCTTTCATCTAGAACTGAAATCACTTCAATCCTATGTCAGAGTAAGAAATTATGGCCAAAATACGAAAATTACACAGAGTTGACATTTATGAAATTGTACACTGTTAGAATGCTCTTTAAAGTTTATGGCCTCCAAGATCCAAATGTCACGTCTATTTTTCATCCAAAATATTATTTCACCTACATAAAATAAAAATCACAATAAACATAAACATAAATAATATTAAACAAATGTGCTAAATTTATGGGATTAATGAAACTATAAGTGTAAAATGATTAATTTTTCTTTTAATAAATGTGAACTTTTTAGTGTTCATCAGCACACATAGCCAGAACTACTCTTACTATTGTAAGTCGAACCATCAGAGAAAATATATATTTGAAATCATTTCCTTATTTCTGAGCATATCCTTTCACCACCAATCGTGCACGATACCGCTCTACTTGATCATTGCTATCTTGTTTGATCTTGCAGACCCATTTGTTACCAATGGCTTTTCTTCCACGTGGTAATGGTACTAGATCCCATGTATTATTTTTGTGTAAAGCTTTATTTTTTCTTGCATTGCTGTCATCCATAAAGATGCTTTTACTTTATTTGTAGCGTCATGGAAAGTTGATGGCTCTTTATCCTCTATTAGAAGATAGTACGCAATGTTACTCTCCGTAACATACTCTGAATGCCAACTTGGAGGTCTTCTCTCTTGAGTTGATCAACGGACTTCAGAAGCTTTAAAATCGATTGGTTCTTGTACCTCGTGCTCTGGTGCTGCTTCAGAGGAATTTGAATTTTCTTGTTCTGGATTATTTTCCACCAGTACTGTTGTAGTCTATGTGCTTTGTTTTGAAGTGCTATCATTTCCTTCTTTCTACAGTTGATCTTCTGTAAATTTCACATCTCTACTGATGATAATCTTGTGGGTAGTGGGATTCCACAAGCGATACCCCTTTACTCCATCAGCATAACTCAAGAAAATATATTTTCTAGATTTTGGATCTAGTTTTGTTCTTTCTTAAGCATTGTATATCACGTATACACGATAACCAAAAATATAAAGAGATGAGTAATCAGTTGGTTTTTCGCTCCACATCTCCATCGGTGTCTTCAAATTATTGGCAGTTGATGAAGATATATTTACAAAATTACATGTTGTATGAACTACTTCTGCCCAAAAGCATTTTGGTAGACTAGCTATTTTGAGCATATCTCTTACTCTTTCCAGCAACGTTCTATTCATCATTTTTGCCACACTATTTTGTTGAGCAGAGTATGGTGTAGTAGTTTTCCTTTTGATGCATTCTTGATGACAATATGCATCAAAATCCTTGCTGCAATATTCTTCTCAATAAATGATACAAAATATTTAGCTTTTCCCAGAAATTGAACCGGTGCTTCCCAAACATCAGAGTAAATAAATTCTAAAATGATTTTACTCCGAGCACTTGACTTGCTGAAGTTTAATATGTTTTCCTTACTAGTAACATAATGCTCACAAAATGGTAGACTAACTGCTTTCAAGCCTGAGAGTAGCTTTTGATTGACGAGAATCTTCATTCCTTATTCTGACATGTGGCATAGTTTCTGGTGCCACAATATAAAAGCTTCCTCTCCAGAATCCAGTAATGCTACTGATGCAGTTGCTTACTGAATCGAGTCTCTAAAGAGCATATACAAGTTTTCTAAGGTCTTTTCAGCTTTCAAGACTGTAAATACTCCTTTCACCATTTTTAATATCCCGTTTTCAATAACGGTCTTGTATCCGAGGTCATCTAACTGTCCAATTGACAGAAGATTTTTCTTCATTCCCACAACATGTCGAAAATCTTGTACAGTGCGAATAGTACCATCGTACATCTTTATTTTGATTGCTCCAATCCCAATAATTTTCAAGGTATGATCATTACTTAGAAAAACCGGTCCTCTAGAGATAAGTTCATAATGACAGAACATTCTCTCATAGAGGTCATGTGCCATGTTGTTGCAGAATAAACCAACCATGAATAACTTAGTTGTTTTCTGTTATCATTGGACACAATTGCTACTTCACTGTAAAGTGCGCCACCTTCTTCAGAAGTACTTGCAACACATCCCTGAGATTTTGTTACAACAAGAGCTTTTTATGTACCACTCTTCAGATTCTAACAACCTTTCTTGACGTGTTATTTCTTACCATAGTTGTAGCATTTAACATTCTTCTTACTTTTTGATTTCGATCTGCCATGATTTTGACTCCCACTTGAGCCACATTCCGTTGATCTCCCTCTTTTCATCGCCAATGCTTCTACTTGTTGCAAACTATATGATCTGTCTTCCTTATTTTTGCGCCTAGACTCTTCTTTCAGAGCAGCAGCTGCAACTTCATCAAATACTAGATTACCAGTGTCAACATTACTTATCAAGTTGATGATAAGTTGATCATATGAATCAGACAGACTTTGAAGTAGAGTCTCCGCACATTCATTTGTTGATTTACTATAATCCAACACAGTGAGTTGGGAAAATAGTGTATTCAAGTTGTTGATGTGATCCATCATGGATGTCGACTCACTCATTCGAAGAGTGTAAAGTCTCATATTCAAGAAGATCTTATTGTGTAGTGATTTGACCTCGTACAATTTAATAAGTGCATCCCAAATCTCTTTTGCAGTCCTCTTCTCTACAACACTAGATAACACAAAATCTGCTAAGGCTAAATGCAACTTGCCTATAATGTTGTCATCCATATCTTTCTATTTTCATAAGTCATTCTATTAGTCTCTCTCCGTATACGTGAATAATACTGTATACTTGAATGGTACCGTATACGTGAATAGTACTATACCGTAAATATGAATAGTCTTCGTGAATAGTAACCCTGAACCTGAAACTCTGATACCACCGTTAGGGGATTGAGGGCTGAAGCTGATACACAAGTAAATTGAAATTGAGAATAATTGTTAGGAGGCTTAGCCTACCATATAACAATACAATAATAATTAGGAGGCTTAGCCTACCATAAATATTAACAATAAAATAAGGCAACGAGATACAGATTTAACATGGTAAAACCCTCAATGTGAAGGAAACATCCACATGCAAAAGTAGAAGGATTTCATTATAGTGGAAATAATTTTACAACCTCTCTCTAAACACAAGGAGTGAACAATCTCACACTCTCTTAGAATATGAGAACTACAACTCTCTCTCAAACTCTTAAGAAGAAACTATATTTTCTCTCTTAGAATACATATGATTTAGTTGAGAATGTGATGAAAAAATAATGAAATGAAGCCTCTATTTATAGACATGAGATTCATTATGCAAATAGTGAATTCTAATTTTTTATTATTTTCTTTTAAGCATGTGGGACTCACCCATATATTTATTTATTTATTTTTCAATCATGCTTTCGGTGCATGTGTTTTCTTTGACTTAAATTTTTTTATCTTCCCCTCAAACAAATGACCACCGAGCCTTCCCTCAAACAATCATATGTCCATCCACTCTAGCCCAAACCAACTCCTCTTCACTGTGTTGGGATTAGAACACGTCCATGAAAACCAGAGCACATCGCCTATCTAACCGAGAGTACATTCACGAATCACGATCGAGGCTCACCATCTTTTGTTCTGCATTCTGAGGATTCATCCATATGGCTAATTCAGAGGTATGGCTCTGATACCACTTGCTCACAACATAGGTGACCGCCTAAATTGAGTAAGAAATATATAATATAACACAACTTGAAAAATAATGTATGTTTAAGATCTCTTGAGAGTTAAGTCGAAACTCATCATCCATGTTAAAGAAAAACAGAGAGTAAAATTATGTTTAAAGAGAGAATTTAATACTCAAACCATTACCAAATATAGAACTCTTGGACCTTGAAGTTGATTTTGTGGACTTAAATGCACCTTTTACAAGAGATATGTGGGAATGTTATGATTGATAAATGAGTTAGGTTTGGAAAAACTCATCCGTAAATTTAAATATTATTTGAGTTTTTTAAAATATGATCTATTAACTAGTACATTAGTGATTTAATATTTTCATTATATTTTCTTGAAACATTCAAGGACATCTATCATAATTAGAACATGTTCGATTAGATCAATGTGTTTTTAGGATGAATGTTTCAATCAAATCTATTACAATCAGAAAATGAATATCATATTAACTGATTCGGCATAGTGATCCACATAATAACAAAAACTTTTGAAGCCTACATTTCACGTGAGCTTCTTGAAGCCCTTACATGAATACAAGGATGAAAGTCGAATTTAGAAGAGTCGAGCGTTGCTAAAAATTCAGAAATAGTTTGATAAATAAATTGAGAAGATATTGGATCACAGGGTGATGAGGTAGAGTAAGAAGAATCAGCAGATAAATTTCTAGGTTCAGTGGAAAGGTTGCGCAGATGAGGACGTAACTTGGGAACGAAACACTACTTTGTGGTAATTCGAGAGGGTAATCCAGGCCTATCTCGACTCAGTTGCGATGAGGGCGTCGTCTAGTTCAGGTAGGGGTGATTTTTCAGCCCATTAGTCTAGTTGCTCAAGAAAAATGGGGAACGAGTGGTGTTGACGGCAGCCAAGCACTCGTAATATGCGCATGGCTTGGGTGGGCTTTGTGTGTGGGTAGTTGGTGTTGTCCAAAGAGAGTTATGTTGACACAATGGGCAGTTGGTGCTGTCTGTGGGAAGTTGATGTTGCCTTGGGTAAGGCAGTTGGCGTGCACATGCAAGAGAGTTGGCTTCACATGAAACACAAGGGAAGTAGTTGTGTGGGAGTTGCGTGGTAACTAGCGGTAACTGCCCCACATGGGACATGTGGGAAATATGTTTGCAAGGTTGTGAGGAAAATTCAAAATAGGCTTGTATGTGTGTGCATAGACTTTTATGTTAGGCTTTTCTAGAACAGTTGGGATGTAACTGCTATGTGATTTGCTAGCTGGTGCCCATTGGGCCAGCACATCCTAGTGTAGTTGGGGTGTAACTACAACTAATATATATTATATTTGTGAAGAACATGCAAATGGAGAGAGAAACAATGACATAATGCATTGGTGTGAATGAGTGAGATGTTCATTGTAAGCCTTTACGTGATCTAGCACGATTTCTGGTAATTACTTTGGTGAGTAAAGAAAAGGTTGGGTGTGTTTGCCCATAAAGTTTTGTGTGTCTTGTATTTACTTGATGTTTGGGTTGCTTGTGTGCTTGCAGTAAGGGTGTGTGAACATTGTTGGGTTGCTGCTTGTGTCTTACGTGGGTGCGCGAAAGGAAGGCTGACTAAGTTGGGCAAACTTAGTGCCGCACTTGGCTAAAGAAACTTGGAGTTGAAATTTAACCGCATGACACGTGGCATATTTATCCACTTTGGGCATTGGAAGACTAAAATCTCACATGGATTTGTTCACATATGAAGTCTCACGCACATGAGATTGTGGTTGTGCTTGTGCACGACTGGAATTCTAGCACACAAAATCCATATGGATTTATTTATAATCGCACATGCTTTGTGGTTGTTCCGACTTGCATGGTTGGACTTAAAAACCTATATGGACATCCAAGTAATAGGTTCATGTCGCAACGATCACAAAATATGTAAGATTACAAATAAATCCATATGAATTATGTGTGCCATGAATGGGGATGAGGTTTCCTACAGAAACAAATCCATACAGAGAATATGGCCGATTCTCCAATACCTAAAATGGATAAACGTGTCACGTTAATAAAGTTGTAGAAAAAATACACCCTCATTACAAAGGAATTTTAAAGTAGATCAATTACAGTGACAGACCCATATAAATGATTTAGTGTATCTCAATTTAAACCATGTCAATATATTTTTTAAAAAGAAAAATTAATACTGAAACTGATGATCTAAAATTATTTATATTGAAAATTAACAAATGATTCATTTGAACTTAAATATGCCAAACAAATAAATAATTACATGTTCATCTCATTGAAACGATTATTTAGCTAGTTTTTGAAGTTACATAGGAGCGGTTCGAGTTGTTTTGGGGCTTTAGAAGAAAAATTAACGAGACCTTATTAAATTAGAGATATTTTTAGAAAAAGAAAATAATTATATTATTAGTTTGGAAAAAAGAAAGATCAAGGTAAATGTTTATTAAAACATAATAATTTAATAATTTTACTAATTTTATATTATGTAACAGTTCGGATCCAACAACCGAGTAGATATTGTTCGTTTTGGGCACACATCTGTCACAAATTTTTTATTGGATTTTATAACCCAAAACGCGTTTATTATGTTAGGGGAGCTTATGGCTTATAAACTAGTTCAATGTCCTCATCGCTAATGATGTGAGATGTTACATTATTCCCTCTTAAGGACCTCTCGTCCTCGTAGGGGTCAATCAGAAACAGAACGAAACGAAATTATATTCATCCACTCATCAGGTCACGAGTCGGCTCTGATACCATCTGTAACAGCCGGGTCCAACAACTGAGTAAATATTATCCTCTTTGGGTACATGACACGTCATGTATTTATTATTGGGCTTTACAACCCAAAAACGTCTATTATGTTAGGGGAGTTATCACTTATAAATTAGTTCATGATTCTCCTCGTTAATGATGTGGGATGTTAAATATTACAATTAACTAATCAATTAGGAAAATTTTATTATTTTTAACATAAAATTTAATAATAATTTATAATACACTTACATGTGTAGGCATCAATTTTTATGTTGTCTTGTATTTTGGCGAGGCCCTAGACGACCGCCTAAATTGAGTAAGAGATATATAATATAGCACAACTTGAAAAATAATGTATGTTTAAGATCTCTTGAGCATGAAGTCGAAACTCATCATCCATGTTAAAGAAAAAACAAAGAGTAAAATTGTGTTTAAAGAGAGAATTGAACACTCAAACCCTTAACAAAGATAGAACTCTTGGACCTTGAAGTCGATTTTGTGGACTTAAATGCACCTTTTACTAGAGATATGTGGGTATGTTAGGATTGATAAATAAGTTAGGTTTGGAAAAAATCATTCCTAAATTTAAATATTATTTGAGTTTTTTAAAATATCATCCATTAATTAGTACGCTAGTGATTTAATATTGGATGGATCATATCCAATATATATATATATGTGTGTATTTTAAAAGACTTGATTGTATGTATACACACAACTTTTTTTTCATTATATTTTCTTGAAACATTCAAGGGCATCTATCACAATCAGAAAATGTTCGGTTTGAATCAATGTGTTTTTAGGCCGAATGTTTCGATCAAATCTATCACAATCAGAAAATGTATATCATAATAACAAAAACTTTCCCCTTTCCCTAAACTCTTAGAAGGTATTCAATCTTTGAAACAACTTCTTATGGAATAAAATTATTGCTTAAAGCGATCCACTAACTCCACATGCTGCGTCCCATTTTAACAATATGCACGCTGGAAAAGCAGAGTTGGATTAATTCCAACAAAGTTAAGAGAGATGTGTCTCTTCAAGAACAGATGCAGTGGGGCAACCGTTTTAATTTTTACCCATAGGTGTATACTCAAATTATATATTTAAATGCATAAGTATAAAATTTTGATTCTTCTGATATTTTTTTTTTATGCTTATGTGTTTTTTAGATGTGTCATTTTGGGTTGATAAGTTTAAATTTTATTTTTATGGATTTTATTGCTAATCGGAATTGGTGGAATCGAGAATCGATCATGAATTTAGCCCGGTTGAAGTTTAAAAATTAGTGTGTAAAAAAATTGATCGAAACCGATGAATTAGTTCTACCGGTTCTTAACCCCAAATTTTTTAAATCAAAAAATAAATATAAATATTTTTTTTTATAATTTTTAATTAATTAAAATTATTTTTGACAGTTCTATCGTGTAACACCTCGATTTTCCGAAACAATTGAACCGAAACGTACTTTACGATCTTTCATTCATATACTTAAAAGCTAAATTGCCGAAGTGTTAAACTTAACAAATAATCCTTAAGAAATATTCATGTAACTTAAAATCAAACCTTAATTACATCAAAAGTTGTTAGAATTATTTACATCCAAATCATCTCTTTGTAATCCACTTATCAAACCAAGTGTCAGCGAAAGACTTTATATCAAAACATCATATGATCCTCAAATCAAATCTTTCGACATTCCGAGATCACTCCTTATTCATGAAAAATCAACATTATCTCTGAATCACAATAATTTATAATGAGTATAAAACTCAGCAAACTAATTTTCTATATATCAAAATATATATACACACGCAAAACAAATCCATATTATATGTCATGATCTTTTCCAAACCTCATAAAATTCTGATTTATCTAAAAACATCACAATCAAATTTTTCAAAATTTTGCTTCACATTAACTTTATACTTTCTTTCAAAACATTCAATCATTTTAAACATTTGCTCATGCCATGTCGTGTCACCTTTACTCCGATGATCCAATCAATGTATGTCACTTTTAATCCGATGACCCGATCAAAATATATGTTATCTATAACATCAGTGACCCAATCAAAATATATGTCATCTGTAAACTCGATGACCTAGTTAAAATCATCAATTCAGGGTACTTACCCGCCATCGTCATCAATATAAGCACACAAAATATTACAGTTAGCTGTTCAATATCGCATAAGTAACTATGCGATATTGAACAGTAAAATAGTTTTTTCAACTTTGAACATACTTGTTTCAAAAATACATAACAATTTATCATTTTATCTAAAAATCATAAAACTTTTCAAAAATACAATAGACATATATATAAATCATTCCTCAAAGTTTTATATTTTTTAAATTATTATAAATAGGAAAAAATAATTTCGTAATTCAAGTTTTTCACAGGAAATAAAAATTCCCAGTGTATCAAACTTGAATTCGAAAATTCATTACAAATTATATATTTATCCATTTTCATTGAAATTAGTTTTGAAATATTCTTGTAAATGTCTAGTTTAACATATAAAAAATACGTAAAAATAAAATAAAATGTAGAATAACTATCAAAATTTTCAGAACTACCCTCTGTCAGTTAATTTATTTATTTATTATTATTTTTTTTTTTGTAAAATCCTAGATTACTAATATTCTAACTGTAATGTATCCAGCTGCCACCTTTTATCATTTCTGCACCAAGCCAAACCACTTTAGGTGGTGATTGAAAAATGGAGAAAACATCCAAGGAACTTTAGGTGCAACTTTGAAAATGGTGGAAGATTACAGGTAAACTTAAGGTGGATTACTATTGCTGTTGACAAATTTGAGCATGTATTTTGTTATAAATAGGGAGATTGGTTGTAAGCTCAAAGCACCCCAAAAATTGCAAGCTCCATGGCAAGAGAGCTCGAAGAGTGTAGAGAGTGAAGATATTTTGTAAAGTTTAAACACTTTATAATTCTATTCTTGTAAGTAATAGATATTCAGTTTTTCCTTCAAAAACACTCTAGAGTGATCAGAAAATCACAACAAGTGGTATCAGAGCCAGACACGCTCAAAAAGTGATTTTTTTACTCCCAAGTATAAGAGTGTAGAAGTAATAAAATAACCTGATAAGATCGAGATAGATACACAGGGAATATATTTAGTAAAATAAAATAATAATTTGAATGAAAAATAAAAAGCTTGAATTGTTTGAAGGGATTGAAAATTTTAATTTAAACTGCAACAATTAAATAAAATGATGGGGGTTAGAGGATCCACTTTTAATATTTCAAATTTAGAAATCTCACTTTTATAATAAATAAATTATCATTATTATCCAATTAATTTATTTCGGGAATTAATTATGCCAAAATAAATAAAACAAGCCATATAGGTGGTAGTAACTTTGTCTATAACAAGTCCGGTTAGGTACTCAATTATGCCAAATAAATAAAATCTGCCATATAGCCGGTAACAAAGTTTGTCAATAATTAATCCAGAATTAAATTAAATATTAATTATTAGATTACAATTTATATGTTATAATATAAGTGAGATTAATCTAAATTTTCATATTAAAAGTTTTACCCTTTACCCCAATAAAAGGAAATTAGCTACTCATAATATGAATAAAAATACGCATAATTTTATTACTGAAAGAAAAAAAAATTATAAGAAAAAACTTACAAAAATAAAACACATAAGAGCTGGATCCCTACACAAAACCTCAAAGAGAATTCTATGGAAGAAGTTGAAGAAAATGAGGTGCTGAACACCTTATTTATAGGTGAGATACTCGGCACCTCAATTATGATTTTGCAAATTTTTTTAAAAATTTGGCAAAATTTTCAAATAGCATTTTAACATTTAGCAAGATTTTTCACAGGTTATTTGTTTTCATTTGATAATTGTCCAACATTTTGCCAAATTTATCAACCTTTCACTTTCGGTGGGTTATTTCATGTTTTTTTAATTATTTTTGTTTTGTTTTGAAACTTTAATAATTACATATAATACACTTTGGAGTTTTCATCAATTTCGATCTTGAAAACTTCAAAATTAGAAACTCTTGTGAACAGAAAGGTTGTAGATCTTTGAGTCTTCTTTCATCTGAAACTAGAATCACTTTAATCCGATATCGGAGTAAAATATTATGTCTAAAATACGAACATTGCACATGGTTGGAATTTTTGAAGTTATACACTGTTAGAACGCCCTACTAAATTTCTGGCCTCCAAAATCCAAATGTCAAGTCCATTTTTCTAGATATGCATCCAAAATATTATTTCACCTACATAAAAGATAAAAATCACAATAAAATATATAAAACATAAATTTAATTAATATGCTAAATTAAGGGGATTAATGAAACTGCAAGTGTAAAATGATTGATTTTTTCTTTTAATAAATGTGCATTTTTAGTGTTCATCATACCCCTCAACCAGCTTATTACTAGTCTCTAGTAATTTAAGCGAAAAAATTTTAAAAAGACAAATTCTTATCCAAATTAATAATTATTTTATTTCTTTCTAAATGATCAAATGAATAAAATCTCATGTACTTTTTACCCTTCTTCCATACACAAAAAAAGTATTAATCAATTCATTGTGCCCATAATATTCACAGGTCTCGTTGAAAATAGAGTAATATTTTTATCCTAAAATTATATTAGAGTTAACACACTTTGGCAATGAAAGTTTATTTATAAATACAAAAAATAGTTTTTTATATGCATCATCAATCATTGTAACGAGCTTTGGGCCAGTGACTCCCAAACCAGTTGGCTTTAGGACACTAGGTGTTAAGACACTCCCACAGACTTAATTGCTCGGATCCCAGATATTAAAAAGAAAAAGTATCTGATTTCCTTAAGCTTTCTTTTTAACCCATGTAACGAGCTTTGGGTCAGTGACTCCCAGACCAGTTGGCCTCAGGGCACTAAGTGTTAAAACACTCCTACAGACTTAATTGCTCGAGTTAGAGAGGCCACGAAATCGAACTTATTCACACATTTTTTTACAAACCCAAGCTCTACCGTTTTACGCGAACAATCATTGCTTACTAAAGCAAGATGTCCGGTTACTAAGTAAGAGCATGATTAGATTTTTTTTTTAGACACTAACTCCACTGCCTTTAGGTGCTACCTCCAACAAACTAGAAACTGAATATTACAAAATTTTCACTCACAACCCATGTTTATATGTTACCGTGTATGTTGATAATATATGTCAGATGAGCGTATGAAGATCAAATTTAATTAATATTATGGAGAATTCACAAATTTAAATGATTCAAAAAGAAAGGAATAAAAATAACTTGTTACGAATTATTTTGAGATGCGTCTTAGGAGCGAAAACTCCTTACACAACCACCTCTGAACAACAATTCCACTTGGTTAGTCAAAAATTTATTGTTAGTTTGTGTATAGTTTTTTTTTTTTTTGAAAAACATAAAAGAAAATCAACACAAAATACTTTTTTTACACTTAAAATAACAACAAAGCAAAAACAACATAATTTTTTTTAAAGAAAAACACAACAATGAAACATAAAATAAAAACTATCTAGTCATCTATCTCATCCCCCAACCAAATTGAGACATTGTCTCAAATGTCTGAAAAATAAGAAATGGAGTTTAGAAGAATCACCTGGTTAGTGTGGAATTGAAAATTGAGTCTACGACTATTTAAAAGAAAAAAAATAACAGATTAAGATTCAAGTCCATTATACGCTTCTTGCCACGATCGCTACCAGACCAGTTCAACTTGGAAATAGTGGGGTCGATTTTTGGTTCATAAGCTAAGAGTTGGTCAATTAAATCATCATCTTTTCTTGCAGTTAGGAAGATATCTTTTACCGGTTTTGAAACAAATCCATTTCTTTTGGCATCCTCAAGAAATACAAAAAGAAAATAAGAAAATCCATCAACATTAAGTAGTCCAATGAGTTTTTGGTGAATGTTCAAGTTCGCCCATGACACAACGGTGAATATTTCTTCCAACGTTCCAAGTCCACCTGGTAAAGCAATAAAAGCGTCAGCATTATTGATCATTTCAGTAAGTCTTTCAGACATACCTGAGACAATGCATTCTTCTCCATTTGATTTTCCGATGAGATTTTCATCTGTCAAAGGTTTTGGAATGATCCTCAAAATTTGAATTCCACCTTCTTGCATAGCTTTTGAAACACATCTCATCAGTCCAAGATTGCCACCGCCATATACTAAGTGCATGTTTCTTTCCGCCATAACTCTACTCAATTCTTTTGCAGCCTCAACAAATTCTGGTTTAGTTCCAGAGCTAGTTCCACAAAACACACAAATATTAATGACTCATCTTCTTGAAGTTGTTTCCATTTTTGTTCTTTGTCTTATCTAGATAGGTTGAAGAGAGAAATGACGAGCTGTATTTATGGATCATGAAAAAAAAGTGAGTAATAAAAGCACTGTACCAGCAAAATGACAATTGTTAGATGAACAGTAAAATAGATCGTGAAAGTCAAAAAGTTTAGATACTGTTGGCAAAAGTAAAGGAAATCAAAACAGTAAATTGAAGTAAATCAAAACATTAATTTAAAGTAAAGGAAATCAAAGCGATAAATTGAAAAATATGTACTGGTAGTTGTGATTGTGGCTCACATCTTCCTATGGTTTTACCTCCAGTAACGGCTTGAACGCCCTCTATGGGTCGGGGATAGGCTTCCCATCCAATTTTCTTATAAATTGGCAAACATGGTCTTTTAAAGTCAGATTCTTGAGACTGTATTATTGTCTTTCTTTTTAAAATTGTGTATGCAAATTTCGAATTACTCGATGAACATGTCCATTTGAATGCATCTCAAGAGTCAATGATATATCATCTAAAGACTTCTTACTCAAGCCATCTCTAATGAATTGAATTTTGTCTTCGCGATTGTCAGACATCATTCCTAAAGAACGCAAATTGCGAATTACTCGATGAACATGTCCACTTGAATGCATCTCAATAGTCAATGATATATCATCTAAAGACTTCTTACTCAAGCCATCTCTAATGAATTGAATTTTGTCTTCGCGATTTTCAGACATCATTCCTAAAGAACGACAACGAGTATTGCACGATCAACATGCACATTTATAACAAATACTTAATTGTTTAGCTCTTCGTTTCTTAGCATATGTGTTTTTCCCTAAACCAGACATGTAAGAAATGAAAGAATGAGATGACTCACCTGCCAAGCGAACTCTTGCTTCAATTACCCAACGAATATCATTAGGAATACCATGGATCATAAGAAGTCTTATTCTTTCGGTGCGTGCTTTGTAAATTTTCATCAGAGTATTTTAGGGGAGATAATGAAAATGTATGTGGAGTTTTACAAGAGTTTCTTACATTCCTTGATTGTAGGGTATCAATAATTTTAGGAAACTGAAAGAACCGACTTAGAGTCACGAAGTACCCTTATTGATAAGCGGTAAATATATCAATATTTATTGCCCATTTTGAATTATTATTTTGTAATAGTTTCTTGAGTTTTGTGAATATTTTGATTTGTTTTGTGTTATTCTATAGATAAATAAAATAACAGGACTCTCTGGAATCAAATTAGGGCTTAAACGGTGAAAATCAGATGAAAAATGGTAAAATTGGAATTCTGTGTCGCGACGTGCAACACTTCTGCGTTGCGACCGCTAACGTGCGCCAGACACGTGTCAACATCAGAGAAACTTTCTATCATGCAAACTTGCTAACATGCGCCTACCACGTGTCAACATCACATTAATCTTGCTAAAATGCGCCGAACACGTGTCATCATCCCATGCTTCCGACAATACACGTCATTACTGATGTCAGCGTCACAACGTGTACAACCTTTTGCGTCGCGACGCCGAGCCAATAATTTTGCCGATGGACACGTGTCATCATCGCGTTGAATCAGTGGCACGTCGCGACGCACGAGGCAGAATTTTGCCTATAAATTGAAGCTGAAATCAGAAGGAAAATTCATACATTCTTCTGGGGATTTCCTTAAGAATACTAAGAAGATTGTATCTTGTTTGTTTATTTACAGCTTTCTGTATTTAATTATTTATTTTACGCAATAGAACTTTCTTTATTTTACTTTTCAGTCTTTATTTTTATTATTCAGTATGAGGAGGTAACTCTCATCTGCTGGTGTGAAAGGTAAAGGTTTTATTACTAATATTTAGATTAATCTCCCTTAATTATAATATATAAACTATTTAAAACCTGACTTAATGGGATACCGCATTTATGGTCGGTTGGACTTATGGTCGGTTGGACTTAATCATAAATCTGATTAATCAAGATACCGCCTATATGGTCGGTTGGTAATGTCATGCAAAGTTAATATATTATAATAAGTGAGGTATCTAAAATTGAAGTAATAAAAGTGGATCCTCTAACCCCATCATTTTCTTTATTGTTTATTTTATCTTTTTTAATTTCCAGCTTTACTTTATGTCATTTATTTTATTTATGTTTTTAACAGTCCTAGATATGTGTGGTAACTAAACCCTTTATATGAGGTTGTGATGAATTCCAATATCACCGGTTTATAAGTGGTAATTTTACGTCTTGGGTAATATAAAAGTTTATTTATTGAGCCTTAAGCGTAATGCTTCTTGTTAACTGGCCATTAATAAGATTGATTTGGTAAACTTAAAATGAACTTGGAAAAGGGATTTTAGGTTTAGCCTTAAACTCAATAGCTCACGATCTCACCTTGGGACAAGAGACTCTTAGGTAGATTTCTTACAGGATAGGAATATACCTGTCGGGCGGGGGTATCCATAATTGGAAATTAATCTTAATGAATTCAGGTAACTTGGTTGACATAAGAATATGATTAATTGTGTTATACTGGGTGTTTGCATCTGACAATCGGAAAAGGCTTTTGCATAAATTTGTGTTCTAGGCTAATAAACCAATATATTGCATAAACGTGAGATAACCAATTCATCTTTAAAAGATATTGGAAGGATTCACAATCCTAGATAATTTCTTAATATTGAATTTTCCTTAAATTTACTTTCACACTGTTTTATTTACTTATTTTCAGAAAATAATCACCATCCAATCAACAAACCAATCAATTAGGTACTCGTAAATATTTAACTTCATAAATTGATAGCTAATGTATTAAGTCCTCGTGGGATCGATACATTTTATACTAATTGAGCGATACGTGCGCTTGCGTTACGTGGGTGATTTCACCGATCAAGTTTTTGGCGCCGTTACCGGGGACTTATTTATCTTTCACTATTAATTTTGGGGTTAGATACATTTACTTGTATCTAATTTCTTTTTACTTATTATTTCTATTTTCTTGTGTTTCAGGTTCTCAGACACTACATGAGACGAACCAGAAGCTTTGAAATCCGACCGCTTGACCCAGAAATTGAAAGAACCATCAGACAATTGAGAAGGGAAATGTGAGAAGGTCAAGAAGCAATCATTAACATGGAACCTGAACCTTTGGAGGTTGTACCACCAATTCCTATTTGAGACAGAACTATTCTGGTGTTTGACGGCATCACTTCATGTATTGTACTTCCTCCCTAACCAGCAAATGCGTGTGACATCAAAACATGCATTCAAATGATACAACAGTCAGTTCAGTTTGAGAGGAATGCAACTAAAGATCCTAATGCCTACATCAGCAACTTACTGGAAGTTTGCAGCATATTCAAGTACAACCGAGCAGCTGAAGAAGCAACGAGACTGCGTGTTTTCCCATATTCTTTGAAAGACAGAGCTAAGGCTTGGCTACATTCACTACTAGCAGGTTCCATCACAACTTGGAACACTCTAGTCATCAAATTCCTTGCAAAGTACTTTCCCCCAGCCAGAACTACAAAATTGAGGAATGACATTACATCATTTGTGCAACATGACTCAGAATCCCTCTGTGAAGCTTGGGAGAGATACAAGGAATTGCTTCGGAAATGTCCTCATCATGAGATTGCAAAGTGGCTACAAGTCCAAACCTTCTATAATGGACTTTCTGGACTAATGAGAACCACAATTGATGTTTCTGCTGGAGGAGCTTTAATGGCAAAATGAGAAGATTAGGCCTGAGACTTAATTGAAGAAATGGCTAACAACAATTCTTTATGGCCAACAGAAAGGGGCATGATACAACGAATTGCAGGAATCCATGTAGTCGGAGTCAACACAATAATGAATGCCAGGTTGGAGCAGATGTGAAAATGCCTGGAAACACTTAGCACGCAAGTTGTAAACATCGTCGGTGCCATAAGTTCACCATATAGAGGAGCACCGGAGGCAAGCCAACATGATGAGATGGTGAATTATGCCAACAATTTCAATAGACAGGGAAACAATCCATATTCCAATACCTACAACCAGGGTGGAGGAATCATCTCAATTTTACATGGAACAATAATTCAAGTGTAGACACTGCATTTTTGCATAAAACCTAATGATGAGCCTCGTATGGAGGCATTACCCGATAAGTTGCGGAAGTCGCGGGAAACAAACATCGGAAGGGAAAATTCAAAAATTTATACCTTATCAAATTTAACTTATTTGTTTAGCCTCGGGTTCACTTAGTTGATCTTTGTTCTAAATATTAGCTTCGGCCCAAAACCCCCGCAACCCATAAAAGCACACATACTCATACACACCCATCCAAAACCCATGCAACCCTTTTAGGCCCACACGCTCCAGCCCAATCCAAGAGATTTTAATCATATGCAAAACATGTCAAAATCCCTCCAAATCACCTTCCAATTTACAAATATTTTGAATGCAATCCCATCCAAATTAACCAAGATTGCATCCCCCAAATTTGGAAGGAATATCTTGACCATAATGATGAGATGGGCGGCACACACAAAATAAAAAGAGAAAACCCTAGCCTAACATGCACATTAGAAACCCTAGCATGCACCACTATAAAAAGATTACAAAACCAAAACCCTAAAGCTCCATCTTTTCTTCTTTCCTTCACGTCACGCATCTCTCTCTCTCTTCTCATACACACACAAACAACAAATAAACCCTAACACATTCGGCAGCCCCTACAATCACCACCGCCTCTCTTTTCCCTCTCTTTCCACCCTCACACGACATCAACCTCTTCTCTCTCTTTTTAACCTATTCAGCAGCACTATTCTCTCTGATTTTCTTTCACAGCCACACTATCAACGAAGAGCCACACAAAAACCTTCAACCCATGCACAAGTAAACCATGAAAAGAAACAACCATAAGGCCACCATCAAAGCTCTCCTTGCACATAGCCACTAACGACAATACACACACTCACTCGGCTTTCTCTCTCATTGAAGACCAACACACTGATCTTTCACGGCCACACACGCACTGCCATAACACACCCACACGGCCAAAGAACGTTCACAAACCTTAAACACACACCGACACCCAACAAAAGAGAAAGGTCACGTGAACACACCCCACTCACACAAATCAAAACACACTCACACAGCCACCAAACCGACATAAAATCTACAAAATGCCAAACACCATGCAGCCCTACATGGCATACACACCACACTAGCCAAATAACAAACAACAAAATAAATAAACACAAGAACAACAAGCCACAAACTAACAAAAAACCCTTAAGCCATAAAGACACCCACACGCCACAAACACACACTGACCGAAACAAACAAAAACACAAACCCTTCAAACCAGCCTGAAAATCGAGAAGAAATCAACCCTCCAGACACCAAAAAATCACACAAAACCAGTGAGTAAATAGCCCCATAAACCACCGAACAATCAGTCCAAAAACAGTCCCAAGATCACTCAAAATAGTAAGCCAAAATTGCAGAAAAACAGCAAAGAAAATAGAGAAAACAACAGCCTAAAACAGCGAAAACAGGAAATCAGTGAACCAAAAAAATAGCGGAGCATTAACCCTTTCCGGCGACGTCTCAATGCACTCCCGAGAAGCGACTTAAAAGGTAAGACCTAAGGGCCCTCTCTTTAATATTCGTTTTTTGATCCCGGACACGGCATGCTTGGTTGGACGTGGAATACGTCCAACCGGGCATGCGAGATCCCACACTAACGGCCAAGTCCCTTGGTCATATTTGATTTCTTTAATATTTTTGTTATTTATGTTTTTTTTTTGGTTCATTTACTATATGTGTTTATTATTCCGCTATTTACTTTTCGTTAATTATTCCGTTAGTTATTTATTCATCAATATTTGTTAGTGCGCATGGGCTAATTACGTCGAATTAAAGGTCCCATATTTGAGGGAAATGCCTAAGGGCAGCCTTTATCATAATATTTTGCCGTGCCGGATGAGGTACGCTTGGTTGAATGTGAAATATGTTCAATCGCGCATACGAGGTCCCATATAGATATCAGCTAAGTCTCTTGGTCGCATCTCTTTTATTATTCAGTTATTTACTTTCTGTATGTGATTTCATTTATTTATTTATGCATCGTTATTTAGTGCGCATGGGCCTAATTACATCGGATTAAAGGTCCCCCATTTGAGGTAAATGCCTTCATTTATTTATTATTTATGCATCATTATTTAGTGCGCATGGGCTAATTACATCGGATTGAAGGTCCCCCATTTGAGGTAAATGCCTAAGGGCAGCCTTTACCATAATATTTTTCCACGCCGGACGAGGTACACTTGGTTGGATTTGAAATATGTCCAATCTGGCATACGATGTCCCATATAGATGTCGGCCAAGTCTCTTGGTCGCATCTATTTTATTATTCCGTTATTTACTTTCTATATATAATTTCATTTATTTATTCATACATCGTTATTTAGTGCGCATGGGCTAATTACGTCGGATTAAAGGTCCCCCATTTGAGGGAAATGCCTGAGGGCAGTCTTACCACGATATTTTGACGCGCCGAATGAGGTACGTTTGGTTGGATATGAAATACGTCCAATTGAGCATACAAGATCCCATATAGATGTCGGCCAAGGCTCTTGGTCGCATCTCTTTCCTTCTAATTTTGTTATTCATTTTTTCTGTTTGTTATTTTTCATATATCGCTTCGTATTCATTTTATGTTAATGTTTGAGTGTGGCCTCTCGTGGTATATCGGATGGAAACCCAAACATAAATTTTGTAGCCGAATTCGAATGGACGGTAGTGCGGTCTGTACTTGGGATACAACTCCACGTACCGCTTGAGAAACATTTACGCACGTGTTCATGCCATTATAGATACCACTTTGGTAATCTCGTTCAAACGTGTTCCCGAACGCTACATGAACACGCATGCAGTGGACAGACCTCTTTTTTATCCTATTTCATGCATGTTTGCCTCTTTGGGTTATTCCTTTTGCATTACGTACTTAATTATCTCTCTTTATTATTAATGTTTTTATTGTTATTATTTATTTACATTCTCGCGCTTATTTGTTTAATATGTTTGTAGAATTATACATTTGCTTTCATTTTCTATTTACGTCTATGGGTGTGCAAACTTATGTGTTGTTTAAATTATCTTGCATGTGCTGCATAAGACTTGGTTATATTATTGCATAAATCTGTTCATTACAATTGGCATAAGTAAGGGACCATTCCGAACCCAACGGTTTGAGGTCTTCCCTTTGCGAGGGGTGAGTGCGGCCTTAAATCATTTCCTAGTTCACACTGGGTGGCGACTTCTTTATTCTCCGGTTTAGTCCCCCGCGGGCTACTCCGTACTCCCGACGGGCCGGGAGCTCGGACAACGTCGCCCACATCTTTGTACCATGTCTACATCAAGGCAAAAGAACAATCCACCACCCGGATTCCAACAGCAAAACAAAGGCCATGAGTATGGAAAAGAACCAGAAATAAAAGAAATGCTTGCAAATATGTTCAAAAAGCAAGAAGCCAAGTACGATGTTATGTTTCAAGCCCAAGCAATATTCAATCAAAGCCAATCAACATATATAAAGACACTGGAAAATCAAATAGGACAATTGGCCAATGCTCAGAGTTACAAACCGCAAAGTACCATTCCTAGCAACACAAAACCAAATCCAAGGAATCGAGGGAAGGAGCAGTGTCAAGTCATTACTTTGAAAAGCGGTACTGAGATCAAAAAAAAATTAGAGTCAAGGCATCCACTAAGGAAGTTCCAAAAGAAAGCAGTGAAGCAGAACCACAGATGAAGGACAAAGAGGCAAAAGAAAATGATCGAGAAAAATTCATTCCACCTCCACCTTTTCAACAGCGTCTCCAGAAAAGTAAACTAGACAAGCAGTTTGCTCGATTCTTAGAGATCTTCAAAAAGCTACATATCAACATTCCATTTTTCAGAAGCTTTGGAACAAATGCCCAGCTATGTAAAATTCATGAAAGACATTCTGTCACGAAAATGGAGATTGGGAGATTACAAGACAGTAGCATTGACAGAAGAATGCAGCGCCATCATTCAAATGCAGTTTCCCTCAAAGCTGAAAGATCATGGCAGTTTCACCATCCCTTGCACCATATGAGAACATTACTTCGGTAAGGCTTTGTGTGATTTAGGTGCCACCATTAACTTGATGCCTTTGTCTATTTACAAGAAACTGTAGATTGGAGAAGCAATGCCCACCTCAGTTACTCTGCAGCTCATTGATAGATTGCTCACATTTCCGAGGTGTAGTGGATGATGTATTGGTTAAAGTCGAAAAATTTATTTTCCCTACAGATTTCATTATCCTTGACATGGAAAAAGACAAAGATATACCTATCATCATCGGGAGACCATTTTTGGCTACAGGTCGAACTGTTATTGATGTACAAAAAGGAAAACTAACCATGAAAGTACAGGACCAAGAAGTTACATTCAATGTTTTCAAAGCCATGAAATTTCCAAGTGATGAAAATGAGGAGGAATGTTTCAGAATTGATGTTTTAGATAGTATCATCCATGATACTGATGCAATGCAACTTTCCATGGATAAACTTGAAGCTTGCATCACCAACATGACTGACAGCGAGCTAGATGATGAAATTCTGGAATGTATCAACTATCTTGACAGACTCTTTCGCTTCAAATCATCACCACATGTGGAAAGTTTGGACTACCGAAAAATGAGCGAATCAAGCCCTCGATTGAAGAACAACCGCAGCTGGAGCTAAAGCTACTTCCGAGTCATCTCAGTTATGCATTCTTAGAAAACTCTTCTGATTTACCTGTGATTATTTCTTCGTCGCTAACATTGGAGCAGGAAGATAAGTTGTTGAGAGTGTTACGAGAACACAAGAAAGCCATTGGCTAGACTTGTTGGCTGTATTTTCAGGCCCTATGATATTTAAGCAGTACAGCATGGGTAAAAAGGTAATTTCCTTCTTGGTCAAGATCATTAATGCCGACCCGACCACTAAAAGCCAACAGTAAGGGGCCGAGCACTTTATGATCGGTAACCGACCACTCCAGATCGGATGGTCGAGCATTATCAGATCGATAGCAGCATTCTCAGTTCAAAAGACCATTGTGACCGACCTCATGAAGACCGAGAATATGGCGAGATATGCTCCAGAAGATAAGACATCTTATTTTTACGGATAAGAAGATAAATTATCCTACTTTCATGGGGAAAAATTGATAAGTTAGTGTCCTAATAGGATAAAGGAAGTGAAGGTAGTTTCGACTAAGAATTCTTATGGGAAAAGGAAAACTGTTTCTTTGCTATTATAAATAGGAGGGGAAAGCGTGCTTGTAAGGTAGAGAGTTGAGAAGAGAACAAGAGAGAATTAGACTTGTAAACACAAAACAGATCAGAGAAACATATTTCGGTAATAAAACATCATCCGTTCTGTGCCCGTGGATGTAGGTTGGATCTGATCCGCCGAACCACGTTAAATCTCTTTGTTGATTGGTGAATTTACTTATCTTTTGCCAAATTTGCTTTTGGTTTCCCATAAACAAAACAAATTCACAGTTGGAGGAGGATTGTCTCGGGAGTAAAAAACCCTTATTGCCCCTGAGACCAAAATCAACCGTCAACAGTTGGCGCCATCTGTGGGGAGCTCCAATAAAAAGCATCTCGCGTAGTAAGACAATGGCAGAAGGTGGAAATCACCGGTTGTCAGGGAGTTCAACAGCGGATTGGATGGAGAAGATGGAGGAAAATATGAGGAAATATAGGGAGGAAAATCAAAACCTTTTGAAATCTATGATGGACAGACTGAAGAGGATGGAAGAGATGAATAATGAGAGGCTAGAAGCCGGAACCAGTCGGAGGAGAGGTGAAATAGCGGAAGGAAAAATGGTTGCAGATAAGAGCTAAGACGATGAACCTAGGAGGAAGGGTCCCTACGGGATGAGGTCCGTAGTGGTAGAAAAAGATTTACAAACGGAGGATACGTGAGAAAAAGAAGAGGGGAGACAGTCGCCAGATTCTTCCTATGATAGCCCCTGCGACACCAGAAGGAGAGACAGAAAGTATGGTGAAACTGGACGGGAAACCTCAAGTCATGAGGAATGCCTCGCCTGGGGTGACAGACGCAAAGAATGCCACAGGAAGCGGCACGGTAACACAGATAGCAATATAAAATCTTGGTTAAGAAAAGAAATGGCCAAGTGAGGAGTGAACCCCAAAAATGATATGGGAGATGCTCGGCACGACGAGGCTGAATCCCCCCTCACTGAAGAAATAAGGTCGGTAAAGTTCCCAAGACGATTCAACATGCCGTCTATGACGCCCTACAAAGGCCATACTGATCCAAAATCCCATATTGAGGGTTTTGTCCTATTGATGGAGGTCCAATGAGTGGTAGGGGATGCCATTTGCAAAGTATTCCCCCTAAACTTAGGTGGGTCTGCCATTCTGTGGTTCAGAAGTCTAGCCCCAAGGAGCATCGATAGCTTCGCGCAACTCAGGAAGTCATTTGTTCGGCACTTCAAAGGGGTCTGCGTCCCAAAAAAGACAATTGGGGAATTGAGGCTCATGAAGTAGGGGGACGATGAGCCCCTGAAGGGTTTCATTGAACGGTACCATAACATGGTGCTCGAGGTCGGGGGATATGAGTCGCTCGAAGCCCTGGAAAGTTTGAAGGGGGCCTTAAAGATCGGAAAGTTGTGGACTCACCTGAGGATCCACGGTACACCGGATTATGCCACCGCTTTGGAAACGGCCCGGAAGTTTGTTTTGCTGGAAGACGAGGAGAGAATTACCCGGAGGGGGACATCTATCAGAGAAAGGACGATGAGGGCAGAAGCTCCTCACAGGCCAGACAGGGAGTTCAAAAAACCACCCCCGAGGCGAAGGGAATTCAAGCCGGTATCTCGGAATGACTAGGAAAAAAGAATCTCGACCCGGGTGAACCATGTGGCCGGAGGAGAGACATACATTCCTCTGAATAAACCATTGGGGCAAATCGTCATAGAAATCCAGGGAAAAGGTCTCTGAATAGAACCTGACCTCAGGAGATTCCCGCCAGACAAAAGGAATAAAAAATCCTATTGCATGCATCATAATTTGAGGGGACATACGACAGATGGATGCAAAGACTTGCGGGAGCAAATGGAAGACCTGGCGTGGAATGGGTGCTTGAATAATTATATTGACCATGATGTTATGATAGGCAGGCACAGAGCACATTGCCGACAGGTGAATATCATCGCAGGGGGAAGACATTGGCCATGGACTCTAACCGGTCAAGAAAAAACTATAGTCGGGCTCGGGGGTTGGAAGTGTTAGAAATAGAACGGGCCTCGGAAATACAAGGTGGTCGGTCAGTACCAATAATGTTCACGGATGAAGATGCTCGAGGGGTGAGTTTCCCCCACGATGATGCATTAATAATCAAGGCGACAATCAGCGGTTCTTAGGTAGACAGAATCCTAGTGGATCCCGAGAGTGCAGTGGATATAATATCCAAGGAGCCCTTGGACGGCCTTGGTGTGGAGTATGTGAATCTAACCGACGAAGAGACTCTCATATACGGTTTCGGGGGCTCAACGGTCGTCCCATTGGGAAGAATACAATTGGCAATGACGATCGGAACCCGTCCCCGGATTCGGACGATTATGATAAATTTCACGGTGGTGGATTGCATGAGCAGTTACCAAGTCATTGTTGGTCGGCCTTTTATGATGAAGACAAAGGCTGCAATGTCTTGCTATTACTTAAATTTGAAGTTCCCTACCCGGGAAGGGATTGGAATCGTGTGCGGGAGTCAGAAGGTGGCTCGGTGTTATTTTGCCACCCTCTCACGGGAAACCCTCTGCATTGAAGTGGGTACCCGAAAAAGGCAAGGGAATGAAGACGGGGAAGAAGCAAGTAAGGATCCGGGTCCTCGGCCAAAGAAAGTTTCCCGGCTAGGGGCAGTCGAAGAATTAGAAGTGATAGAACTTTTCGGACCTAGGAAGAGTGTAAAAATAGGGGGAGACTTAGACGAGGTCCTGAAATAGGACCTGCTGAAGTGTCTAAAGGAGTACCCAGACATCTTTACATGGGGGCACGACGATATGCCCGGGATTGATCCGAAGTTCATCAATCATCGTTTGGCAGTAAACCCATCACACAAACCGGTCAAGCAAAAAAGAAGAACCTTTAACCAGGAACGGTGCAGGGCAATGGCTGCCGAGGTAGAAAAACTGTTGAAAGCTGGTTTTATCAGAGAAGTGAAATACCCGGAGTGGGTATCGAATGTGGTATTAGTAAAGAAATCCAATGGAAAGTGGAGGATGTGCGTGGATTTCACCGACCTCAACAAAGCGTGCCCGAAAGACAGCTTCTCACTACCAAACGTAGATCAGTTGGTGGATTCGACGGCCTGCCAGGGACTGCTAAACTTTATGGATGCCTTCTCGGGGTATAACCAGATCAAGATGCATCCTGAGGACGAGGAGAAGATGACCTTTGTTACCGATCATGGGCTTTACTGTTATAAAGTAATGCCCTTCGGACTGAAAAATGCGGGGGCAACCTTTCAGAGGCTGGTGAACAAGATTTTCAAGCCACTCATCGGCACATCGATGCTGGTATATGTTGATGATATGATAACAATGTCTAAGGAGCCAGGATGTCACGTGGCCGATCTGAAGAAAACCTTTGAATTGCTGATGAAGCATAATTTAAAGCTCAACCCGGAGAAGTGTGCTTTCGGAGTGGCCTCGGGAAAGTTTTTGGGGTATATGGTAAGCTCCCGAGGCATAGAAGCAAACCCGCAGAAGATCCAAGCCGTTCTGGACTTAAAATCTCCCATGACGATAAAAGAAGTGCAAAGCCTGACTGGTAGGGTGGCCGCGCTCAATCGATTTATTTCCCGAGCAACCGACAAGTGCCACCCCTTCTTTAAAGTCGTCAAGAAGGCAAAAAAGGAAGTCAACTGGACACCAGAATGCGAGGAGGCCTTCCTACAGTTAAAACAATACCTGACGCAGCCTCCACTTCTAGCAAAGCCGTCCCTAGGTGAGACCTTATACTTATATTTAGTTATTTCGAAGCATGCAGTAAGTTAAGTATTAGTGCAAGAGGCCGATAAAGTCCAAAGGCCAGTGTATTATGTTAGTAAAGCTTTATTAGATACTGAGACCAGATATCTGGCACATAAGCTGGTCGCCTTGTCATTAATCACTGCGGCCCGAAAATTGCGACCTTACTTCCAGGCCCATCCTATTGGGGTTTACACCGATTATCCTCTGAGGCAGATTCTGCAGAAACCAGAGGTCTCGGGCAGGTTAATGAAATGGTCGGTAGAGTTGAGTGAACACGACATTTCTTACCTCCCAATGGCAGCGGTAAAAGGGCAGGCTCTGGCAGACTTTGTTGCTGAATTCACAGAACCCCAAATTTTGACCGTGGGGGAAGACAAATGGGAGATGTCAGTAGACGGATCTGCCAGCTCACAAGGTAATGGGGCCGAAATCGTATTGAAAAACGATAAAGATGAAGAAGTATTGTTCGCCTTGAGATTCGCCTTCAAGGCCACAAACAATGAGGCATAGTATGAGGCAATTTTAGCCGGTTTAAGGTTATGCATGGTGATGGGCGTCCACGACGTAGTTGCAAGAAGCGACTCCCAGCTGGCTATTCAGCAGCTGAAAGGAGAATTCCAAGCCAGGGAGCCGAGTATGATAGCCTATTTGGCTGAGGTAAAAAGGTTGGTGGGGAAAATGAGGAACGTACATTTTGAGCAAGTCGGTCGGGAAAACAACTGTGAGGCAGACTCTTTGGCACAGCTCGCATCTTCGATAAAGGCAGAAAATCCCAGAATAGTCCATCTAATCTACCTCCGAGAAAAAAGCGTGGGAGAGCTCGAGGTAGAAGTATTGGATATGGAAAGAAAATCTTCATGGATGCAACCAATCATGAGATATCTGGAGACCGGGGAGACACCTGAAGATAAGAAGGAAGCCAGAAAACTGAAATTTAAAAGCACCAAGTTTTCCCTGATCGAAGGGGTGCTATACCGAAGGGGCTATACGGTACCCCTTCTGAGATGTTTAGCAGAAGAGAAGGCTGACTATGTGCTCAAGGAAATTCATGCGGGAATCTGTGGGAGTCATGCTGGAGGACAATCAATTGCCTTTAAAGCGTTAAGGCAAGGGTTCTACTGGCCGACCATGCATCAGGACGGTATGAGGGTGGCCTGGAAATGTGAAGGATGCCAGAAGAATGCCAATATTCACCACCAGCCCGCAGAATAATTGACGACCCTGTCCAGCCCTTGGTCGTTCGCCCAGTGGGGGCTGGATATCATCGGACCGATGCCGAAGGGGCGAGGGCAAGCGAAATACGCCATTGTTGCCATAGATTATTTCACCAAATGGGTGGAGGCCGAACCCATATCCACAATCACAGAGAAGAAAGCTACGGAGTTCTTGAAAAAGAATATTGTCTGCAGGTTCAGAATTCCTCGGGTCGTCATCACCGATAACGGAAAACAGTTCGATAGCAAAGGCTTCAAGAAGCTCTGTGAAGACCTCCAGATCGCCTTAAGATTCACCTCACCTGCCCATCCCAAGTCTAACGGGTAGGTGGAGGCGACAAACAAGACCATTAAATCCAATCTTAAAGCTCGGCTCGGAGCATGCAAGAGCTTATGGGTCGAGGAATTACCGGAGGTGTTGTGGGCGCACCGGACGACCTGTAAGGATTCCACAGGGGAAACTCTGTTCTCCTTATCATACGGATGCGAAGCGGTTATTCCAGCAGAGATCAGAATGGCTACCCACAGAGTCCGGCATTTTAAGGAAGGGCAGAATGAAGAACTCATATGGGGTCATCTAGACCCAATCGAAGAAAAGAGAGAGAAGTCAGTTATGAAGGCGGCAATCTATCAGCAAAGAATGGCCCGTTTCTACAACAAAAAAGTTCGGACCCGTGTCTTTCTTCCAGGTGACTTGGTATTACGAAAGGTCACCTTGAACACTCGAAGGTCGGAGGAAGGTTCACTAGGTGCCAAGTGGGAAGGGCCCTATAGAATTATAGAAGTGGTAAGGCCGGGTGTCTATACTTTGGAACAGCTGGACGACACACGGCTAAAGAAGCCGTGGAACGCCGAGATGTTTAAAAAGTACTTCCAATAGATTTTTCTTTTTTAAAACAACCCGACAGGGGTTAGGAGCTCAAATAAAGCCTCTCTCGAAATGACCCACATAGAGTTGTAGGAAGGGCAGTAGGTCCCCCAATATGAATAAAATTTTCTTTTTTCAATTAAGAAAAATCTTCACTCGCTTTTTCAATTAGACTTGAAAGCCGTATTCTGTATCTCGGGGATATACTCGACGCGAAGGGATAATCTGGGATCAGAAAAGGCACCAAACCCGTGACACACTAATCACTAGTGCTACCATAAAAAAACTCCGGGCAGAAGTGCTCTGACCTAACTCATTTCATTTTGAGGATCAAGACTGCATCAAGGGATGAAACGCATGAGGGAGCACGTGAGCCTTTCATAGTAGAGTCAAACCCCCGAAGCTGGAGCAGAAATACCCTATGACTTGCATTTATGAGGGATATTTCGAGATGGTAATCGCGGGGAGGGAGTGCCCCCCCGTAAGATGGCCGACCTGGCCAGTTAGGGAAATACGGCTGAAGGGAATGTGTTCCCGTACGTTTTGTCTGACCAACGGATCTGTGAGAAGCATAGCACGAGGAGGGATTATGCCCTCGTAGCGTTTGCTTGCTCCAGTGTTACCGAACATAAGGAGGAACATGCCCTTAATGTTTCGGACACTATTTGATCCCTACCTATTTGGTCATTCGGATCCGTGAGAAGCATAGCACGAGGATGGATTATGCCCTCGTGGCGTTTGCTTGCTCCAGTGTTACCGAACATAAGGAGGAGCATGCTTTTAATTTTTCAGACACTCTTTGATCCCTACCAATTTGGTCATTCGGATCCGTGAGAAGCATAACACGAGGAGGGATTATGCCCTCGTGGCGTTTGATTGCTTCAGTGTTACCGAACATAAGGAGAAGCGTGCCCTTGATGTTTCGGACACTCTTTGATCCCTACCTATTTGGTCATTCGGATCCGTGAGAAGCATAGCACGATGAGGGATTATGCCCTCGTGGCGTTTGCTTGCTCCAGTGTTACCGAACATAAGGAGGAGAGTGCCCTTGATGTTTCAGACACTCTTTGATCCCTACCTATTTGGTCATTCGGGTCTGTGAGAAGCATAGTACGGGGAGGGATTGTACCCTCGTGGCGTATGCCTGCTCCATCGTTGTAAGGAGGAGCCCTCGAACAAAACACAGGCTCCATAGTGACCTGACGTATAGAGGAATGTGCCCTTACCATTCTAAACGCTCTTTGATCTGAATCCTGGTTCGCCGGGACTCTGAATTGAAAGATTCAGAATTGTGTTTTAGAGACCTCGGACAGGACGCTATTTTGAGGCATTCGTACTGTTACTTTGGGATAAGTGCTAAGTCACTCCCCACATTTTGACTTTATTTTCCAAAGTTTTTTTTTTGTTTTTCGCTGGTCTGGCAAGGGTACGCCCATGCCAAATCCGATAGGGCTTCAAAGGTTGATTTAATTCCCTTCTGATTAAGTCCCAAGGATTAATCGGTTCGGGGCTGGATTCGTTCCGCCGAGGCCACTTGGTTAACTGGTTCGGGGCTGGATTCGTTCCGCCGAGGCCACTTGGTTATTCGGATCGGGGCTGGATTCGTTCCACTGAGGCCATTATGTCTTCTCTCAGCTCGGGGTCAGGTTACGTCCCACCGAGTCTACCTTTTCAGACTGGGACGTAACATTCCCCCAAAGTCAAGTGTTTCTCTCAGCTCGGGGTCAGGTTACGTCCTATCGAGTTTGTCTTTTCGGACCGGGGACGTAATATTCCCCCAGAGCCACCGAGTGTTTCTCTCAGCTCGGGGTCGGGTTACATCCCACCGAGTCTATCTTTTCAGACTGGGGACATAACATTCCCCCAGAGCCAAGTGTTTCTCTTAGCTCGGGGTCGGGTTACATCCCACTGAGTCTGTCTTTTCGGACCGGGGACGTAACATTCCCCCAGAGCCACCAAGTGTTTCTCCTAGCTCGGAGATCTTATTTTCGGCTCAGGTTTTCCCCTCACGGCCGGGCCTCGAGTGATCGTTTACGGGAAAAGAAGTCAGACCGAGCATCTTGGTTGTACCGAGGACATGGTGGTGACAGGCCAATAAAACTTCTTCTCACAAAGATCAGCCGTCACTCCATCAGGAGTACTATTCTTTTTATATAGTTCCCGGCACCAATTTGTATAGTCATTGGAACCGAGAACTATGGGACATATGTTGGCGGTATTTTCAAGCCTTATGATATTTAAGCAGTACGGCAGAGGTAAAAAGGTAATTCCCTTATTGGTCAAGATCATTAATGCCGACCCGACCACTAAAAGACAACAGTAAGGGGCCGAGCACTTTATGATCGGTAACCGACCACTCCAGACCGGATGGTCGGGCATTATCATATCGATAGCAGCATTCTCAGTTCAAAAGACCATTGTGACCTACCTCATGAAGACCGAGAATATGGCGAGATATGCTCCAGAAGATAAGACATCCTATTTTTACGGATAAGAATATAATTTATCCTACTTTCATGGGGAAAAATTGATAAGTCAGTGTCCTAATAGGATAAAGGAAGTGAAGGTAGTTCTGACTAAGAATTCTTATGGGAAAAGGAAAACTGTTTCTTTGCTATTATAAATAGGAGGGGAAAGCGTGCTTGTAAGGTAGAGATTTGAGAAGAGAACAAGAGAAAATTAGACTTGTAAATACAAAACAGTTCAGAGAAACATATTTCGGTAATAAAACATCGTTCGTTCTGTGCCTGTGGATGTAGGTTGGATCCGATTCGCCGAACCACGTTAAATCTCTTTGTTGATTGGTGAATTTACTTATCTTTTGCCAAATTTGCTTTTGGTTTCCCATAAACAAAACAAATTCACAGTTGGAAGAGGATTGTCTCGGGAGTAAAAAACCTTTATTGCCCCTGAGACCAAAATCAGCCGTCAACAAGACTATAGCAGACATTTGAGGTATTAGTCCATCATTTTGCATCCACAAAATTCTGATGAACGACGAGTACAAATCCACAGTGGAGCATCATTGCAGACTAAATCCAATCATGAAGGAGGTCGTGAAGAAAGAAATTATCAAATGGTTGGATGCCGGCATCATTTACCCCATCTCTGACAGCACGTGGTTGATTCTTATGCAATGTGTGCCAAATGAAGGAGGAATTACTATAGTCACAAATGAAAAGAACGAGCTGATTCCAACAAGGTGACTGGATGGAGAGTATGCATGGACTATAGGAAGCTGAACAAAGCAACAAGGAAAGATCATTTCCCATTACCATTCATTGACCACATGCTAGACAGATTGGTGGGACGTGAGTTTTATTATTTTCTGGACGGATACTCGGGGTACAATCAGATTACCATCGCCCCAGAAGATCAGGAGAAAACCACTTTTACATGCATGTATGGTACTTTTGCTTTCCGCATGATGCCATTTGGACTATGTAATGCTCCTGCCACATTTCAACGTTGTATGATGGCCATCTTCTCAGACTTGCTGGAACAAAGTATGGAGGTTTTCATGGATGATTTTTCTGTGTTTGGAGACTATTTCGACCACTGCTTGCAAAATCTGGAAAAAAAGTGTTACAAAGATGCGAAGATACTAACCTGGTACCCAACTGGGAGAAATGTCACTTCATGGTGCAGGAAGGCATTGGTCTGGGACATCGAATCTCACAAAAGGAAATCGAGGTAGACAAAGCAAAGATCGAGACAATCGAAAAACTACCTCCACCATCATCTGTCAAAGGGATTCAGAGTTTTCTCGGACATGTAGGATTTTACAAGAGATTTATCAAAGACTTCTCCAAGATTGTTAAACCTCTATGCAATATACTGGAGAAAGATGTGCATTTCAAATTTACCAAAGAATGCCACGAAGCTTTTCAGATCTTGAAACAAAAGTTGGTCTCTGCCCCCATCATAGTAGCACCAAATGGACCCTTCCGTTTGAGGTGATGTGTGACTAGTGCGAAATCACAAGCGTATAACGCAAGCGCACGTATCGTTCAAGTAGTATAAAAAGTATCGATCCCACAAGGACTTAAAACCTAAGCTATTAATTTTTATGAGGCCAAATGATTACTAGTATCTAGCAGATTGATTGATTGATTGGGTGATGACTTTAAATTAAAAAACAAGTGAATAAAATTACGCAAAAGTAGGTTGAGGAAAATTCAAATTTAAAAACTATCCAGGGTTGTGATTTATTCCAATATCATTTTAAAGATGAAGTGATTATTTAATTTTTGTGTAATATATCGGTTTACTAACTTGGAACACGAAATTATGCAAAAGCCTTTGTCGATGGTCAGATGCAAATACCTAGTTTAACCCAATTGAACCATATGTCTATGTCAACCAAATTACTTGGATTCATTAAGTTTAAGTTCCAATTATGGTTACCCCCGCCCGACAGGTATATGTCTATCCTGTAAGGAAATCTATTAAAGTGTTATCTATCCTCAATGAAGATCGTGGGCTATTAAGTCTAAGGCTGAAACCTAAAATTTATTTGTCAAGTTTATTTTAGATTTACCAGATCAATCTTATTAATGGCCAATTAACAAGATGCATTAAGCTTAAGACTTAATAAGTAAACTTTTAAATTACCCAAACTATAAAATAACCCCTTATAAACCGGTGATATTAAAATTCATCACAACCCCAGATAACTAACTTAGCTACGACACATTTCTAAGGCTAGTAAGAACTTAAAAATAAAAGACATAAAGTAAAATGCTGAAAAGTAAATGCGGTAAAGTAAATACTGAAAAGTAAAATTACAATAAAATAAAATGTTAGGGGTTAAAGGATCTACTTTTACCACTACTATTTTAGATATCTCCCTTAATATAATATATTAACTTGTGATCACATTACCAACCAGCCATATAGGCGGTAACCTGATTAAGTCAAATTAAGTCCGACCTGTCATAAAGGCGGTATCAATATTTGTCCATAAACCAGCTATATAGGCGGTAAATTACCAACCGACCAACCAGGCGGTATCCATGCTTAGTCAGATTAAAACCAGTTTATAATTGATTACCAACCGACCGATATAGCGGTATCCTTGTTAAGTCAAATTTTAAATAGTGAATATATTATAATTAAGGGAGATTAATCTAAATAGCAGTAATAAAAGTTTTACCTTTCACCCTAGCAGGGGGAAGTTACCTCATCATAGCTGAATAATAAAAACTGAAAAAGTAAAGAAAGTAAATTATTAATACAGAAAGTAACTAAAAATTAATTACAAAACTGAAATTTATGGAAAACTAAATACAAATTCCTTATTTACATCAGAGAATTCAGAGAGGATGGTACATCTAAAATCAGAAGAATGAGCTGAATTTATAGGCCTCGGTGGTGGTGACGCGTCGCGACGTGCAGCTCGCGTCGCGACGCACGTGATTGGCGACGTGGAATGCGGAGAGCTCGACACATGGCAATGGATAAGGTGATAAGGTGACACGTGGCAGAGGCGGCCGGGAGCTGAATGATTGAGTTGACGTGGCAATGACGTGGCGACACATGGCGATGGCGATTTTCGACATTGTAGGATTGTGACATGTGGCGCGCTATGATTGGCTGATGATGACATGATGGTGACGTGGTAAAGTTGACTCGGTCTTCTACTGACATGGCGATGATGTGGCTGACACATGGGGTGACACGTGGCGATACGTGGTGATGGTGATTTTCGGCACCATAGGATGATGACACATGGCACGACGCACGTTAGCAGATGGGCTGTGATGTTGACACGTGGCACGGCGCACGTTAGCAAACTCAAACTTCTCAGATTCTGACATGTGTCCCCGGCGCATGTTAGCATGGAGCGGCGCACATTAGGCATCGCGATGCTAAAGGATTGCGCGTCGCGACGCGTAAAATGATGATTTTGCCCTTTTTGTCATTTTTCACTATTTTAGCCCCAAATCACCTCCAGAATGTCCTGAAACTTTATTTATCTACAAAATAACACAAAACACATCAAAATATTCACAAAACTCAAGAATCTATACAAAATATTAGGTCAAATGAGTGGGAAATAATGATACATTTACCACTCATCAATGTGCGATGTTAGTAATTTTACTGTAGGTGCAGTTTTGGGACAACGCAAATGAAAAATGTTTCACACCATTTACTACTCCAGCAAAACTCTAAATGAGGCACAACTCAACTACACAACAACTGAAAAGGAGTTGCTCACAGTTTTGTCTGCTTTTGATAAATTCCGCTCCTATCTGCTGGGTCCCAAAGTGGTGGTCTACACAGATCATTCAGCAATCAAATATCTAAACGCGAAGAAAGATGCCAAACCTAGATTGATCCGTTGGGTGCTTCTGTTGCAAGAATTTGACGTGGAGATCCGAGACAGAAAAGAGATAGAAAATCAAGTGGCGGATCACTTATCGAGGCTCAAAAATGGAGAAACAGCTGGCAATAAAATGACAATTAAAGAAACTTTTTCAGTATAGCAGTTGTTTACCATCAAATAGTAGGATGTCCCTTCGTATGCTGACTATGTAAACTACATAGTATCAGGAAAATAGCCAATGGAATGGACACATCAACAATGAAAGAAGTTCTTCAAAGAAGTCAAGCACTATGTATGGGATAAACCGTACCTGTTCAAACGATGTACTGATCAATTACTAAGACGTTGTGTTCCACATAATGAGGTCAATTGTGTCCTGCAGCATTGTCATTCATCACCATACGGTGGACACTTCAGCGGAAATAAAACTGCAGCCAAATTCCTATAATCAGGTTTGTTCTGGCCCAATCTGTTTAAAGATGCTTACTTATTTTCTCTTCAATTTGACAGGTGCCAGAGAACGTGAAATATTTCGAGGAGAAATGAATGACCGCTTCAAAGCATTCTGGAAGTTGAGATATTTGATGTATAGGGGATTGATTCTATAAGACCCTTTGTTCCATCATTCGGAAACTCGTACATACTAGTTGCAGTAGACTACGTCTCCAAATGGGTTGAAGCAATAACACTATCATCCAATGATTCAAAAGTGGTGATAAAATTCCTTAAAAAAATATTAGTGATGGTGGCACACATTTCTGCAACAGATACTTCGATGCACTCCTATCCAAATACGGAGTCACTCATAAAGTTGCCACTGCCTACCATCCGCAGTCAAATGGACAGGTCGAAGTTTCACATAGGGAGATCAAAAGAATCCTGGAGAGAACCGTTGGATCAACAATGAAGGACTCGTCTACAAAATTGGATGATGCATTATGGGCCTACCGGACAGCTTACAAGACACCCATTGGTATGTCCCTATATCGAATGGTGTTTAAGAAAGCGTGCCATCTGCCAGTGGAGCTTGAACACAAAGTGTACTGGGCACTGAAGAAGTTAAATCTTGATCAACAAGCAGCAGGGGAGAAAAGGCTCCACCAACTCAATGAATTGGAGGAATTTCCCCTACAGGCTTATGAGAATTCCATATTGTACAAAGAAAAGACTAAGAAATGGCATCATAAAAAATAGTACGTAGACAACTGAAACCAAGGCAGCAGGTGTTGTTATACAATTCACGGTTGAAACTTTTCCCTGGAAAACTAAAATCAAGGTTGTCAGGTCCATTTGTGATTACTCAGGTGTTACCCTACGGAGTTATTGAAATATACAACCCAAGTCCAACAACACATTCAAAGTTAATAGCCAGCGTGTCAAAAACTACTGGGGAGAATCATTTGAGCGACAAAAAGAAAGTGTGATAAGTGTGGTCTATACCCACTTATTCCTGTATTCTTAGCTTACTATTTTTTATTAGTTTTTGTATCATTTAATGTATTTTTTAGTTATTTTACGTGTTAATTGTAGGAAGAATTAGAACATAAAGAATGGAGCAAATACACGTGTTTCGGGACCTATCGGGAGCATCAGACTCAAGAACCGGCAAAACCAGCATTAGCTGTGCAATGAATTTAAAAAGGCTATGACTTTTGATCTATAAAGAGTTACAACTCGATGAGATCTAGTCAATTGTAGGCACTGGCACTGCGGCGCCCTTAGAAAAACCATTCTTATACATTGCACCTGCGATTTGGGTGCCGCGACATCCAAAGACCAGCGCCGTGGTGCCCCGCAGCCCCCAAAATCACCAAATCTTAGGGTTTTCATGTACCAATGACCCCAAGGCTCTATTATAAATACATTAGTTTGTCCAAGACTCAAGAGGGAGGCTAATACACATCACAAAACATAAGAACACATATTTTAGTGAGATCCAAAGAGGAGGATTGAAGAGCGACAAGAGGAGACGAATGCGGTGACGTCCGAAGAAGAAGAGACTCAATTCGGGTTTTATCTTCTTGTTTCTTTCTTAGAACTCTAATGATTTCCATTAGATTAATGATATGTTTTTATTGTTTTTATCTTTAGTCATGAACTAACTCCTTAAATCTGGAGAATGATGTAATTGATGTTTGAACCTTTATATTGATTGTCGACTTTGTTATGAAGATTTATTCAGTTTATTTATATTCTTTTAAGTTTAATGCTTCTTGGTTGCTGGCCATAATTAAGATGATGAATGTTTAGAATTTATCACTCAAGAGAGGGGATTTTGAATAGATCTAGAGAATATAACATAAGAGTTTTATAGAATTCGAGAGAATATATAAGTTCCTTTGAAGTCGTTAAAATAGAACCACAAAGCGTAACGAGTTGTTAACTACTAGATTTTTATAGAGATATCAACGTCTGTAGTTGATGATATTTTCACTGATACTTGAGAGACGGAGTGGATATTTTCGGAGTCTTGACTTATAAATAATATAACTGAATAAGAATTAATTGGCATGACAAATACATAGGAGATAGCCCAGTGAAATCAGACTCTAGAATATCTATCATATTAGGTCCTCCTATTTTATTATTTTTATATTTTATTTATTTAATTAAATCTTTGTTTATTATTATCTAAATAAAGTTAAGATTATCAATTTTAGTATTTAGTGCGAGTTAACGCAATCCCTGTGGGTTCGACACTCCTTCACTGATTTATACTAAAACTTGACACCGTACACTTACGGTACGATATAAAATATCACAATAAGTTTTTGGTGCCGTTGTCGGGGATTGTTTGTTTAATTCACATTAATACTACTACCAAGTAATTTCAGCTATAATTTCGATTTTTATCTTTTATTTTTAGTTTATTTTTGTTTGTTGATTTTTTTCCTTTCCTTTGGTGCTTCAGTGAATGCAAAAATTCACAAGTCTCGACTCGCTCCTATTTGATCTTGAAATAGAAAAAACAGCGAGGAGACTAAGAAAAGAAAGGAAAATTGAAAAAGAAGCAATGGCGGCTGAAAACGGAGAGAACAACCCACGCCAGGTAGCAATCAGAGATCACTTCAATCCGGTCATTGATGATACCGATTCTGGGATTCCCCATCAACCAATCAACGCCAACAATTTTGAGCTAAAACCTGCATTGATCAACATGGTACAAAGAAATCAGTTTGGGGGTTCAGCTGTAGAGGATCCCAACTTGCACTTAAGGATGTCCTGGATATCGCACATACCATAAAGATGACTGGCGTGAGTAAATAAGCTATCAGGCTACACTTATTCTCATTCTATTTACAGGATAAAGCGTGGGATTGGTTGCAATTAATACAGAAGGGGAGTATCATGAAATGGCAGGATATGGCCACGAAATTTCTTGAGAGATTCTTCCACCAGCTAAATCAGCTCAACTGAGGGCAGAAATTAGTATATTCAAGCAGCTGGAGACTGAGACTTTGTATGAAGCATGAGAGCGCTTTAAGGATAGACTACGAAGATACCCACAACACGATTATGCAGACTGGGTCCAGATTCATTTGTTCTATAATGGGCTGAATAGTTCGAATAGGACTTTGGTTCATGCAGCAGCTGTGGGAGCTCTATTCAAGAAATCAGCCGAGGACGCCTACAATCTGTTAGAAAAAATGGCCATTAACCATTTTCAATGGCCAAGTGAACGCGCTACGGTGACCAAAGTGGCTGGAATACTTGAAGTGAACCCTCTCATAGCACTTACAGCTCAGATTTCCACCCTATCAACTCAAGTAGTAGCCCTGAAAAATCCACGAGTACCATCTATTGAATCAGCGGCGACTACAAATATACGGTTATTGGAAGGAGACCCGAACTTTGAGCAGGTCCAATATGTGAACAATCGGAACTTCAACAGCTATAGAGGCAATCCTATACCTAATCGTTATCATCCAAACCTGTCATATTCTAATACAGAGAATTCCTTGCAATCTTCATCCAACTTCGATTATCAAAGAGTTTAGCAGAAATCTTCCTTAGAAGATTTCATGAGCACGTTTGTTGCTAATACTTCAGCGAGGTTTGAGAAGAATGAGTTAAGGCTAGACAATATTAAGACACACATGGAAAATATCGGGGCAACAATGAAGTCCTTAGAAACACAGATTGGGCAGATTATGTCCTTTATGACCAAGTAGCAGTAAGGGGTATTTGGATAAACTGCCACAGCCGTCAAGCTATCATTTTCATGTCAAAGCAACCAGTGGATACAAAAGAAAAAGCTACCATGACCACCATTTGGGTGGTTGCGTCTGGCTGAAGACGTTAAACTTAGCGCTAGTGGGGAGGCAACCATTGCATTTGTTTTATTATTATTTCCTTTATTTTTAATTATTATTGTGTGCTATTGTTTATTTATTCGTTTGCATGTTATTTATCCATGTAGCACGAAACACGCAAAACCCACACAACCAAATTTTGACCAGCAGAAGCCTGATCAACTCCATGCACGGTGGTGTTGTTCTTCAATCTTGTTTATTTATATTTAGACTCGTAAGCACTTAAAAATAGGTTTTTAGCAGTAAGAACTTAAGTAGTTGGTAAAGTGACTAGTTGAAGAAATTATTTGCCAATGAATGACCGTTTGCTTAGATATCTATCTCAATATGCTGGTATTATGATGAATGGTATGATAAGAAAAGAAACCACCTATAACTGATAAGCGTGAAGCTACCGATGGGCGAGTGTTAGGACCACCATTAGGAGAAATGCTACCTTAAAAGGTAGGTGTGTTTAAAAAAAAAATTGAAATTGAAATTGAAAAAAAAAATAGAAAATAAAAGAAAATAAAAGCATACCATACAAAGCAAAGAAAGGCAAATGCAGAATAAATCTGAGATATCTAGATTGGTTTGACCCATCGGATCTCAATTTTTGAGACTCATCGAGTTAGCTTACTTATGAGTCAAGCTGTAAATGAACCTGTACACATATACACTGTGAGTCTGGCTTAGATAATTTATTCGAGAACTTGGATTTGAGTCGTAATTGCGTACTTTGAAGGTTCTCTGATTTCATTAATAAGCATTCTTCGAGGATAATTTTATGCATAACTATCGGGATTATTTTATTTAATTTTTATTAGTTTTATATTTTGCATGATTGCATGTGTGTGAATGACGTTTGTGGGTATCGTCGCTATAAGCCCTCACGAGACTATAACTCGTCCACTAGGGTCGCCTAGGGGTTTAAAGACTTATTGCATACGCCAAATGCAATCGTGATCCCTACAAAAGTGGCCTAGTTAATTTTATTTATTTAGTTTTTATTTTGTCTTTTTCTCGGGACTGGCAGAATCTTAAGTTTGGGGGTGTTTGGTAAGTGTGGTCTATACCCACTTATTCATGCATTCTTAGCTTACTATTTTGATTAGTTTCTATATCATTTAATGTATTTTTTTAGTTATTTTATGTGTTAATTGTAGGAACCATTAGAACATCAAGAATGGAGCAAATACGCGTGTTTCGGGACCTATCGGGAGCATCAGACTCAAGAACCGACAAAATCAGCATCAGCTGCGCAATGAATTTAAAAAGGCTATAACTTTTGATCTATAAAGAGTTACGACTCAATGATATCTAGTCAATTGTAGGCACTGGTGTCGCGACGCCCTTAGCAAAACCAGTCCCATACATTGCACCCGCGAGTTGGGCGCCGCGACACCCAAAGACTAGCGCCGTGGCGCGCCCCACATCCCCCAAAATCACCAAATCTTAGGATTTTCATGTACCAATGACCCCAAGACTTTATTATAAATACATTAGTTTGTCCAAGACTCAAGGGGAGGCTAATACACATCACAAAACACAAGAACACATATTTTAGAGAGATCCAAGGAGGAAGATTGAAGAGCGACAAGAGGAGACGAATACGGTGACGTCCGAAGAAGAAGAGATTCAATTCAGGTTTTATCTTATTGTTTCTTTCTTAGAACTCTAATGATTTCCATTAGCTTCATGTTATGTTTTTATTGTTTTTTATCATTAGTCATGAACTAACTCCTTAAATCTAGAGAATGATGTAATTGATGCTTGAACCTTTATATTGATTGTCGATTTTTTTATGAAGTTTTATTCAGTTTATTTATATTCTTTTGAGTTTAATGTTTCTTGGTTGCTGGCCACAATTAAGATGATGAATGTTTAGAATTTATCACTCAATGGAGGGGATTTTGAATAGATCTAGAGAATATAACCTAGGAGTTTCATAGAGTTCGAGATAATATATAAGATCCTTTGAAGTCGTTAAAATAGAACCACAAAGCGTAACGAGTTTTTAACTACTAGATTTTTATAGAGATATCGAAGTCTGTAGTTGATGATATTTTCACTGATACTCGAGAGACGGAGTGGATATTTTCGGAATCTTGACTTATAAATAATATAACTGAACAAGAATTAATTACCATGACAAATACATAGGAGATAGCTAGGTGAAATCAGACTCTAAAATATCTATCGTATTAGTTCCTCATATTTTATTATTTTTATATTTTATTTATTTAATTAAATCATTGTTAATTATTGTCTAAATAAAGTTAAGATTATCAATTTTAGTATTTAGTGCGAGTTAACGTAATCCATGTGGGTTCGACACTCTTTCACTGATTTATACTAAAACTTGACTTTGTACACTTGTGGTACAATATAAAATATCACAACAAAGTTTCACACTTTCAGATCCAGCCTAACATTCGGGCACTCATGTCTAGCTGACGACGTTAAACTTAGCGCTAGCAGGGAGGCAACTCATGCAATTTGTGTATATATTAAGATTTGGTGTGTTTTATTTTTATGTGTTTAATTTATGTAGGTAAAGTCACATTTCAGGATGGAAGAAGTTCTCACAAATCTTAACAAGCAATTTCCTTCTCTCCCTCAAAATTCTTTTATGAAAGTCTACAAAGTTCGTTTGGAACGAATGAGACTTCTGATGATCAAAAGTATTCCTAATGACATTCGTTGGATTATTGAAACACGGGTCCGATTGGCAGGTGAGTCTTCTGACTCTTTTATTTCATATCTGCCTGGTTTAGGAAGAAGAACCTATGCTAAAAAGAGAAGAGCTAAAAGATTAGGTGTTTTCTATAAATATGCACGCATGACATGTAATACTCGTTTTCGTTCTTTAGGAATGATGTCTGATAACCGCGAAGATAAAATTAAATTCATTAGGGATGGCATGAGTAATGAGTATTTGGATGACATATCATTGACTCTTGAGACGCATCCCAGTGGATATGTGTATCACGCATTTCACATGTTACATACACAATTTCGAAAAGAAAGACAACAATTAAGTCTTGGGAATCTGACTTTAAAAGACCCTATTTGCCAATTTATAAGAAAATTGGATGGGAAACTTGTCCCTGATGCATAGACGTCATTCAAGCCGTTACTTCTTGTAAATATTATTATCTCTTTGTCTTTATCTAATAATTGTGATTTATTTTGTTATTTTCTTTTATTTTCTCCGACATGATCCATACTTTTTGACTTTCACGATATATTTTACTGTTTAGCTAATAATTATCATTTGACAGGTACTAGTACTATTACTACTCACCCTTTTTCAGGTTTTATAAATTCAGCTCATCATTCCACTCTTGAAGACATCCAGAGTTGAGAAATTAAAAAAAATGGAAGCAACTTCAAGAATACGAGTTGTAAACATCTGTGTGTTTTGCGGTACTAGTGTTGGTTCTAAACCAGAGTATGTTGAGGCATTACATGAATTGGGTAGAGTCATAGCTGAAAGGAATATATACTTAATATATGGCGGTGGCAATCTTGGACTAATGGGGTACGTTTCAAAGGCTATACAGGAAGGAGGTAGTCAAGTTCTGGGAATCATCCCAAAACCTTTGGTAGAGGCGAATCTTATAGGACCATCAAATGGAGAGGAACCTATCGTACCAGGTATGTCTGAATAACTGGTTGAAATGATTAACCGTGCTGATGCTTTTATTGCTTTGCCAGGTGGCTTGGGCACGATGGATGAAATTTTTACAGTGCTATCTTGGGCGATCTTGAACATACACCAGAAACCGATTGGACTATTTAATGCTGATGGATTTTATGACTTTCTTTCTGTGTTTCTTGATGATTCCCGGAGAAATGGGTTTGTGTCAAAACCTGTAAAAGAAATCTTCTTCACTACCAGAACTTCCCAAGATTTAATTGACCAACTTTTAGCCTTTGAACCACAAATTGACCCTATCATTTCCAAGATAAACTGGTCTGATAATGATCGTGGTAAGGAGCGTCGATAAATCTGGATCTTAACCTTTAATTTCCTTTTTAGAATTTCAGCTAACCAGGTACTGTTTTCTAAACTCTTCTTCTACTTTTTAGACATTGGGGACAATGTCTCAATTAGGTTTGGGGGAGGGGATTAGTTTACTAGTATCTTATTTTTATTGTGTTGTTTTTATTTGATTTTTAGTTAAAAATTTTCAAAAAAATTCAAAAAAGTTAAAAAAAATTTATAAAAATAAAAAAAAAAAAATTATTTTTGTGTTTTTAACATGACTAATCAGGTGAAATTGGTGTGAGATGGCGGTGTAAGGAATTTCCACTCCTGAGACGTATCTCAACCTATTTCGTAACAAGTTAATTTTTGTTTATTTCCTTTTGAATTATTTAATTTGCGAATTCTCCATAATACTGATTAAATTGGATCTTCATATGCTCAGTTGACAGGTATTATCAACATGCATAGTAACATACAGCCATGAGTTGTAATTGAAAAGTTTGTAATATTCAGTGCTCTAGTTTAATTGGAGAAAGCATCTAAAAAAGCAATGGAATAAAAAAAATCTAAGATCCGAGTAATTAAGTCTGTAGGGATGCTTTAACACCTAGTGCCCTAAAACAATCTGGTTTGGGAGTCACTGGCCTAAAGCTCGCTACATGGATTGAATATGTTATAAAAAAGAAAGAAAGATATCTGAAATCCGAGTAATTAAGTCTGTAAGGGTGTTTTAACACCTAGTGTCCTAAAACCAACTGGTTTAGGAGTCACCAGCCTAAATTTCGCTACATGGATTGAAGCTATTGTAAATAAAAAAAAAAAAAACCAAAAAAAAATTCCATTGCTAAAAAAGGTTTGAATTCTGATATAATTTTAGGATAAAAATATTACTCTCTTTTCAACTGCACTTATGAATATTTTGGGCACAATGATTTGATTAATATCTTGTTGGTTATGTATATGGAGAATGGTAAAAATAATCGGAGAGTTTACTTATTTGGTAGTTTAGAAAGAAGAAAACAACTACTGACTTGGATAAAAAGTTTCATTTGTTTAGTCACTAACTTGTTTATGCTCTTATCTTTTTACTTTTGTGTACATTAGATTGACGTTTATGGGTATCGTAGTTGCAAGCCCTCACGAGACTACAACTCGTCCACTAGGGACACCTAGGGGTTTAAAGGCTTATTGCATACGCTAAATGCAATCGTGATCCCTACAAAAGTGGCTTAGTTTAATTTTATTTTAAAATTATTTATTATATTTCATTTTGTTGTTTTGCTCGAAGACTAACAAAATGTTAGGTTTGGGGGTGTGATAAGCGGTAAATATATCAATATTTATCGCCCCTTTTGACTTAATATTTTGTATAGTTTCTTGAGTTTTGTGAATATTTTGATGAGTTTTGTATTATTTTGTAGATATATAAAATAATAGGACTCTCTGGAATCAAATCATGGCTTAAACGGTGAAAATCAGATGAAAATGGGCAAAATTGGAATTCTGCATCGCGACCCGCAACACTTTTGCGTCGCGATCGGTAACATGTGCCAGACACATGTCAACATCTGAGAAACTTGCTATCATGCGCACTTGCTAACATGTGTCTGCCACGTGTCAATATCACAGTATTCTTGCTAAAATGTGCCGGACACATGTCATCATTCCATGCTGCCGACAATACACGGCATTACTGACGTCAGCATCGCGACGCGCACAACCTTCTGTGTCGCGACGTCGAGCCAATAATTTTTCCGATGGACACATGTCATCATCGCGTTGAATCAGTGGCACGTCACGACGCGCAAGTGGTTTGCGTCGCGACGAGTGGGGCAGAATTTTACCTATAAATTGAAGCTGAAATCAGAAGGAAAATTCAAACCTTCTTCTGGGGATTTCCTTAAGAATAGTAAGACGATTTTATCTTGTTTGTTTATTTATAGCTTTATATATTTAATTATTTATTTTACGCAATGATACTTTTTTTATTTTACTTTTCAGTCTTTATTTTTACTATTCAGTGTGAGGAGGTAACCCCCATTTACTGGGGGTGAAAGGTAAAGCTTTTATTACTAATATTTATATTAATCTCCCTTAATTATAATATATAAACTATTTAAAACCTGACTTAATGGGATACCGTCTTTATGGTCGGTTGGACTTAATCATAAATCTGACTAATCAGGATACCGCCTATATGGTCGGTTGGTAATGTCATGCAAAGTTAATACATTATAATAAGAGAGGTATCTAAAATAGAAGTAATAAAAGTGGATACTCTAACCCCCAACATTTTCTTTATTGTTTATTTTATCTTTTTAATTTCCAGTTTTACTTTATGTCATTTACTTTATTTATATTTTTAATAGTCCTAGATATATATGGTAATTATAACCATTTATCTGAGGTTGTGATGAATTCCAATATCACCGGTTTATAAGTGGTAATTTTATGTCTTGGGTAATATAAATGTTTATTTATTGAGCCTTAAGCGTAATGCTTCTTGTTAACTAGCCATTTATAAGATTGATTTGGTAAACTTAAAATGAACTTGGAAAAGGGATTTTAGGTTAGCCTTAGACTCAATAGTTCACGATCTCACCTTGGGGCAAGAGGCTCTTAGGTAGATTTCCTTACAAGATAGGAATATACCTGTTGGGCGAGGGTAGCCATAATTGGAACTTAATCTTAATGAATTCAGATAACTTGGTTGACATATGAATATGATTAATTGGGTTATACTGGGTGTTTGCATCTGACCATCGGAAGAGGCTTTTGCATAAATTCGTGTTCCAGGCTAATAAAAAAATATATTGCACAAACGTGAGATAATCACTTTATCTTTAAAAGATATTGGAAGGATTCACAACCCTAGATAGTTTCTTAATATTGAATTTTCCTTAAATTTACTTTCGCACTGTTTTATTTACTTGTTTTTAGACAATAATCACCATCCATTCAACAAACCAATCTATTAGGTACTCGTAAATATTTAACTTCATAAATTGATAGCTAAGGTATTAAGTCCCAATGGGATCGATATATTTTATACTACTTGAGTGATACGTGCACTTGCGTTACGTGAGTGATTTCATTGATCAGTTATCCGTTGTTTAACCGGGGTGCAAGATTCTGACAAAAAGGGAAAAGACAAAAAATGCTGCAAAACTCAAGAAAAAATGGAAGTTAGACAAATACAAAAGAAAAGAACAGAAAATACATCAATCACAGTACATTGGGTTTGAAAGGAAAAGAGATTCTAGAAAATTTGAATATTCCAAAAATAGTTTCAGATGTTGTCCATTCACTTTAAATACATCACCATCCCTAGGATTCTCAATGTCAATAGCCTCATATGGATAAACGTGTTTCACAATAAATGCCCCACTCTATTTGGATTTCAATTTTCCAGGGAATAAATGAAGACGAGAATTATAAAGTAAAACTTTTTGACCAATTTCAAATATTTTTCGTGAAATTCGACTATCATGAAAGACCTTATTTTTAACTCTTCAAGCTCATTTAATTGCAGTTTACGTTCGTGACTGGGATTTTCAATGTTTGAATTGAATGTTTTAATATCCCAATATGCCTTATGCTCAAGTTGTATAGTCAAATGACAAGGTTTTCCATAAACTAGACGATAATGAGACATTCCCAAAGATATTTTGAAAGCTATTCGGTATGCCCAAAGTGCATCAGCAGTCGAAAAGACTAATCTTTACGATTTGGGTTGACCGTTTTTTCCAAAATTTGTTTGATTTCTCTATTTTCTAGTTCAACTTTACCATTTGTCTGAGGGTGATAAGAGGTAGAAACGTTATGTGTAACTTAATACTTTTTCATTAAGGACTCAAAATTCCCGTTACAAAAGTGTTTACCTCCATCACTTATAATAGCCCGAGGGATTCCAAATCGACTTAAAATGTTTTCTTTTAAAAATTTAATCACAGTTTGTGATCATTATTTCGACAAGGAATCCCCTCAACCCATTTTGAGACATAATCGACTGCAACTAAAATATATAAAAATCCAAATGATGGTGGAAATGGACCCATGAAATCTATCCCCCAACAATCAAAGATTTCAATGAGAATTATGGGATTTAAAGGCATCATGTTTCTTTTTTAAATGGATCCCAACTTTTGACAATTTTCACAAGTTTTGCAAAAAATATTGGTATCTTTAAAAATGGTGGGCCAATAAAATCCACACTGTAAGATTTTTACAGCGATTTTCTTAGATGAGAAGAGACATCCACATGCCTCTAAATGACAAAACTGAATAACACAACTTATCTCATTGTCTAATATGCATCGTCGGAAAATTTGATCATGGCAATACTTGAACAGATATGGATCGTCCCAGTAGTTTCTTTTGACTTCGGTCAAAAATTTCTTCTTGTCTTGATGGCTCCAATCTGGAAGTATTTTTCATGTTGCAAGAAAATTGACAATATTAGCATACCAAGACATTGTATTTACAGAAAATAAAAATTCATCTGGAAAAGAGTCATTGATAGGAGTTGTATCAATTGATGACTCATTTGTGAGTCTCGATAATGATCTGCAATTACATTCTTTGCTCATTTCTTGTCCTTGATTGTGAGATTGAATTTTTGAAGCAACAAAATCCATTGTAGTAATCTTAGCTTTGCATCATGTTTCATCAAATATTTAACAGCAGCGTGGTCAGAATAAACAATGGTTGATGAACCAAATAAATATGATCGAAATTTATCAAATGCAAATATTACAGCGAGTAGTTCTTTTCCCGTGATAGTGTAATTCTTTTGTGCATTGTTTAAAGTTGTACTTGTGTAATATATTACATAAGGCTTACCTTCATTTCTTTGTCCTAACACTGCGCCAACTGCATAATCACTGGCATCACACATTAGCTCAAAGGGCAAAGACCAATCAGAGGATTGCATGATAGGACCAGAAGTCAAAAGACTGATAATCTTTTCAAATGATTTTTGACATTCTTCTGTCCATTCAAATGATGCATTTTTTAATAGGAGGTTACATAAGGGTCTGGATCTAGATATGGTACTGAAGTTTTTTATGAACCTTCTATAAAATCCTACATGTCCTAAGAAAGAACTAATTTCCCTGACTATTTTTTGTGATGCCAATTTAGAGATTACCTCTATTTTTGCCTTGTTAACCTCAATACCTTTAGATGACATAACGTGTCCCAAAACAATTCTCGAATTAGTCATGAAATGGTAATTTTCCCAATTTAACACAAATCCTTTTTCTTCACATCTTTTCAAAAAAAATTCCAAATTATTCAAGCAATTATCAAATGAATTCCCAAAAACGGTTATATCATTCATAAAGACCTCTAAACAATGTTCAATCATGTCACTAAATATGCTTAACATGCATCGTTGGAATGTTGCTGGTGCATTACAAAGTCGAAAAGACATTTTTCTAAATGCAAATATTCCAAAGGGACATGTGAATGTGGTCTTTTCCTGATCTTCTAAAGCAATGGGAATTTGATAATAACCTGAGTCACTATCAAGAAAACAATAGTATGAATGTCCTGCTACTTTTTCCAAAATTTGATTGAGAAATGGTAAAGGAAAATGATCTTTTCTAGTGGCGTCATTTAATTTTCTATAGTCAATGCACATACGCCAACTAGATGAGATTCGAGTTGGAATTAATTCTCCTTTATCATTTTTTACAACAGTTATTCCAGACTTTTTAGGTACAACTTGTGTAGGACTTATCCATTTACTATTGAAGATAGGGTAGATAATGCCTACATCAAGAAGTTTGAGGACTTCTGTTTTTACCACTTATTTCATGTGAGGGTTTAATCTTCTTTGGGGTTGATGATATGTCCTAGCATTATCTTTTAAATGTATTCTGTGTGTGCAGATCAATGTATTGATGCCTTTATGTCTTTTAAAATCCATCCAATTTCCAGTTTATGTTCTTTCAACACATTTAACAACTTACCTTCATGATCGCTTGTGAGAGATGAAGAAATTACCACTGGGTAAGTTTTTTCTTCTCCAAGAAATGTATAGAAGTAGGCAACCAGCCTCCATGTTTATGTTCGTAGAAGTAGGCAACCAGCCTCCATGTTTCAAACATGTGATGTGGACAAACATTCAACATCTCTTTAAACCTCTCCCAACATTGGTAAAGTGTTTCCACCGACTCTTGTGTAAAGATTGTGATTCTCCTCTTAAAGGAGTTTGTCCTGTGATGGGGAAATAATTTTTTTCAGAAATTCTTCTTGCAAATCATCCAATTTTTTATGGATCCTGACCTAAGGTTCTGCAGCCAAATTTTAGCTTTATCCTTTAAAGAAAAGAGAAAAAACTTTAATCGAATTATATTCATGCTGTAATTTTGGTATGTGCATGTGTTACATGCCTCTTCAAATTCCCTTAAGTGCTGATACGGATTTTCTTATTTTAGATCGTGGAATGTAGGTAAAAGTTGGATGACACCTGGCTTAAATTTGAAACATGCTGCTTCTTGGGGAAAACAATGCAAGATAGTGATATTGTCCTAGTGGGATTCATGAATTGTCTGAGTGTCTTAGGATGATTAAGATCGCCATACTGAGACTCGTTTTCTTCCTGATCAACTGAGTTTTCAACTCGGTCAGATGGATTCTCATCTTGGTTTTCGGCCATTTTGACTGACGATGAAGGTGATGGAGACTCTCTATTTAATCTACCGCTAGATGATCGAGATCAATGTCTCATGCAACCTAAATGCAGACTATATGATAAAATTTAAAAATGCAAATACAATATTTACAAAAAGAAAATAATAAACAAGTGAGAAAAAAATTAAATTAAATTAAAATTAAAACTAACCAAAAGTGAAAAGAAAAATAAATAAAGAAAATACAAATGCAGTGATTTAGATCTAAAAACGTCTTTTGATTCTTGCAATTCAGATCTTAATTGAATTTCTCGTTCAGCTGTCTCAATCTCTCGAATTAAGTTCTCACAAAAAATTATGGAAGAATCTCTAGATGATGATGGTTCAAGAAATTCTTTGGCAAAATACAACCTCCATTTTAATTGATTTTTTTGTCACATATAACCTTGAAGAAATAAAAATAGGGTCTGTCTGTATGTGAGATTTCTAGGTCCAGGATTCATTTAGGTTGAAAATGAGATGCAGAAAAAAAAATAACCACAAAAAATACAAAAAAAATATAAAGAAAAAAAAAATTAATTACAACGATTATTATATCTACTAAATTTATTCCCCGGTAACGGCGCCAAAAACTTGAAACGCTCAAAAAGTAGTTTTTTACTCCCAAGTACAAGAGTGTTGAAGTAATAAAATAACCCGGTAAGACCAGGGTCGATCCACATGGAATAAATTTAGTAAAATAAAATAATAATTCGAATGAAAAATAAAAATGTTGAATTGTTTGAAGGGATTGAAAATTTTAATTTAAATTGCAACAATAAAATAAAATGTAGGGGCTAGAGGTAGACCCGGCCAAGGTTCCGATTCGGAGCAGGAACCGAACCAGACGGTTCCGGTTCTGAAACCGAACCGGAACCTGACCGGTTCGGTTAGGGTTCTTACCATAATCGAACCGGTTGGAACCGTTGGAACCCTAGGGTTCCAGCGGTTCCAACGGTCACACCCAACGGCTACTAGCCGTTGCTCCCTGCCCCAATTTCCAAAAATAAAAATTAATAAATAAATTATTTTAATTTTCCTAAATTACCCTTAATAACGGTAATAAAACGGTTAATTTTAGGGGCAGTTTAGGTATCACAAAAATATTCTAAAAATGTATAAATATGAGTGATTTTTCATTATTTCAACACACCAATTTCTCAATTCTCAATCCCAATTCTCTTATTCTCAATTCTCTCATTTACAAATTACAAATTATAATTTATCATTCTCAATTCTCTAATGGCAAGCTCATCTGAGAACACAATGTCAAATGTGCCAACCCAAGAGAGCGGCCCTAGTATTGGTTCACAGAGAAGAGAAGTTAAGTCTCATTCCTCGGATGTTTTCAAAATTCATTTTCCTTTAGACGTTGATGATGAAGGTTCAAGAGCAGTATGCAACCATTGTGGGCTTATAAATTTTCTGGTGGATACGGCAATATGATCAAGCACATGGAAAGTCATCATGCGGTTGAACTTGGACTTGATACGACACAAACTCAAATGGTCAGGTACGCATCATCTAGTAGAGGTACAAGTGCTTTAGATATATTTAAATATTCTGATGCTAAAAATAGAGAAGAATTTGCTAAATTAACTTGTATGGCACATCTTTCTTTAAGTTTTGGTGAAAAAATTGCTTTTACGAATTACGTTCAAAATGCTTTAAATCATGCTGCATGCATAATGACTAGAAATACAACAAAACGTCAAATTTTTAAATTATACAAAGATGTTAAAATTATTTTAAATGAAACATTTAGAGATATTAAAGGACACCAATCTATTTGTTCTGATATTTGGAGTGACCATTGGCGAACACACTCATACATGGGTGTGACTTGTCATTGGATTGATGCATCATGGAATATGCAAAAATGACTTATTGCATTTAGAGTTTTTGATGAACAACATACTGCACAAAATATTTATAAAATGATTAAAGTAATTTTTGATGAATATGGTTTATTAGGTAAAATTTTAACAGTTGGATTTGATAATGCATCTGCAAATACTGCATGGAATCTAGACTTAGCGCATGTGATCGTTGGTTATTACAATGAAATAAAAAACATAGGGATAACACAACTAATAACCTGGAATTAGATAATTATTTATCTACAAATTTTGAGTTTTCAACTGAATGTTTAGTTAGTAAAAAATTTCAAATCCTTGAATGGTGGAACCGGCATCAAAATGTATATCATGTATTATCAATTATTGCTAAAGAGAAATTGGCAGCACCTGTTTCCACCGTTGCGGTTGAGAAAACCTTTAGCATCAGAGGTAATATATTTGAAGTCAGACGATCTTCATTACATCCAAGCACTCTAGAAGCAACAATATGTGTGGATGATTGGACCCGAGATGATCTGAGGCAACAACAAGATGTCCCTGATGAATTTAAAGACTTGTTTGATAATGCATCTGCAAGTGCAAGCGGAGCTGAAGGATCAACAGCCACATATGATGATTGATAATTAAATATTTAAATAATTGTAAAATTACAATGGGGGAAATATCTTTCAAATGTAATGGAACTACGTGAGTTTTGATTTCTCTAACCCCTGGAGGATACGTATGCAACTTAAGTTTTTAAAAATTTAAGTTCAAGCTCTTTAATTTATTTTTTTTTAGATAAGAATTTTATTTATAATTTAATGTAATTATTATGTAATGTAAGTTTATTATATAAATTCAAATTCATAATTTTAAATTATTTTATTTTATTCATCTCAATTTTTTATTTTCAAAAAAAAAAACCGAACGGTTGATTCCGATTTTATTAAAAAAAGTGAGATTTCTAAATTTGAAATATTAAAAGTGGATCCTCTAGCTAGATACTCAATTATACCAAATAAATAAAACCAGCCATATAGGCGGTAACAAAATTTTTCAATAATTAATCCAGAATTAAATTAAATATTAATCATTATATTACAATTTATATATTATAATATAAGTGAGATTAATCTAAATTTTCATATTAAAAGCTTCACCCTTTACCACAGCAAAAGGAAATTAGCTACTCATAATATGAATAAAAACACGCATAATTTTATCTGAAAGAAAAAGAAATTATAAGAAAAAGTTTACAAAAATAAAACACACAAGAGCTGGATCCCTTCAAAAAACCTCAGAGAGAATTTTATGGAGGAAGCTGAAGAAAATGAGGTGTTGAGCACATCTATTTATAGGTAAGATGCTTTGCACCTCAATTATGATTTTGCAAATTTCTTTTACAAATTTGGCAAATTTTTCAAAAGACATTTTATGTTAGGAACTGAAGATGATGAAAGATATAATAGAAGAAAATAACATGAAATCAATAGTCCGCAGTTGTTATCAAGCAGTGATAGTTGAGAAAAAAGAAATAACTCAGATGGTTCTATTTAACTAGAAAGAAAGAAACGATTACAGAAATTGATTGTCAAGAAGGAATAACCCTCTCTTCCTACCACCAGCTCATCCTGGTTTTCACCCAAAATGGGTTGCTCCTTACTACAATGCAAAAAGACCCCCCTCTCCTGCATAACTAATTCCTATTTATGTTTACCACCACATCCCTAACGCTCAATATTCTCTCCCCTACTATCCCCACACGTCAGCACTCCTCTAACAAACTAATGATTGTCTTGCCCCTTCATTCCCTCAAGTCCTTTCTTCATTCTTCTCACAAAAACGTGCTGGAACCTAGACTTGAGCATTTGGGCTGGATCTTCTTGTCTTCTTTCCGGGTCCACAGCAGGCCCATTGGAGTTCAGCTCATCGTCCCTAACATTGCCTCCCTCTGAAGGAAAGGACTTGTCCTCAAGTCTAAAATTCGGAAATTGTTGACGGATGATAGAGTCATCTATCCATGTGGCTTCTTCCAATGACTTATTCCTCCATTTGATCAGCCACTGATGGACTAGTTGGTCCCCTTCCTGCACTTGTCGTTGATCTAACACTTTTTCTGGTACTGTAATATTCCAGCTCTCCTCTTCCAGTTCTGTAGGCAAATCCGATTGTATCCATCTCGTTCCCAAGGCCTTTTTCAGTTGAGATGCATGAAATGTCGGGTGAATTCGGTAGCCTTTGGGGAGTTCCAACATATAAGCCACATTTCCAACCTTATCTGAAATACGAAACGGACCATAAAACCTGGCCGCCAACTTAGCATTAACACGTCTGGACACTGATTGTTGTCGATGAGAACGTAGTTTGAGAAACACCCAATCACCAACCTCAAATGATATATCATTTCGGTGGACATCTGCTGCTCTCTTCATCCGGTCTTGGGCTCGCTGAAGATTGAACCGCAATTGTCGAATCACTTCATCCCTTTCTTCTAATTCCTGAGCCACCACCTCCACCAGCGTTTCCCCTCTGACAAAGTTGCTGAGCACCGGTGGGGGTCTCCCATATAAAACTTCAAATGGAGATTTACCCACAGAAGCCTGGAAATTAGTATTGTACTAGAATTCCGCCCAATGAACCCACCTGAACCAGTGATTAGGTTGTTCCGATGCAAAACACCGGAGATAGGTTTCAAGACATCTATTGAGAACTTCTGTTTGGCCATCGGTTTGTGGGTGATACGTTGTACTCATTTTGAGCTTCGTGTCTTGCAGTCTAAATAATTCCGTCCAAAAGTGACTTAAAAACATTGAGTCTCGATCACGGACTATCGAGCATGGCGTTCCATGCAGCCGCGTAACTTCCTTGGCAAATAGTTCTGCTACCTTCTTAGCCGTATATGGGTGTCTCAAAACCAGGAAATGCCCATATTTGGAAAGTCGATCGACCACTACCATGATTACATCATAACCCCCTGATTTTGGTAAACCCGTGATGAAATCCATAGAAATATCCTCCCGATCGGTAATGGTTGCAGCAGCCCGCCTGGCGAAGTAGCTTGGTACTTCTGTCTTTGGCAGATTCACACTCCGCCACATATCGATAAATGTCTTTTTTCATTCCACTCCAATACACATTATCCGCCAATCTTCTATAAGTTCGGAAAGCTCCAGAATGGCCCCCTATTGGAGTATCGTGAAACTCTTGCATGAAGATTTGTGTCCATTCCGAGTGTGACGGAATGACTATCCTATGTTTATGCATTAGTAGTTTACCACATATCTAAAATCCCGGGTGCGCTAAAGGATCTTTCTCTAAGTCTTGTATTACCACACCCCATCTTGGATCCTCCCTGATGGCTTTGACCAACTGGTCTTGCTCTCCCCACACTGGTATGGTTACCACCGTTAACTCTGTCTCTTCCTGGATTCTAGATAAGGCGTCTGCTGCCTTGTTCTCCCGGCCCGGCTTATATATCACCTCGAAGTCATACCCCATCAGTTTAACCATCCAATCTTGTTGGTCAGCGCTATATGTCTTCTGCTGCAGGATATGCCTTAAGCTCTTCTGGTCGGTGTACACCTTGAATTTTCTCCCCAGTAAATAGGGTCTCCAACGTTGAATCGCTAATACTAACGCCATTAATTCTTTCTCATATGTCGATTTGGCTAAGGCTCTGTCTTTCAAGGCTTTGCTAAAATAAGCCAGAGGTCGCCGATTTTGCATCAACACAACACCGATACCCTGTCCCGAAGCGTCACACTCAATTTCAAATTCTTGTGTAAAATCCGGGGTGCCCAACACTGGCGTTGTAGTTAACTTCCGTTTTAACGCTTCAAAAGCCGCTTGAGTTTCCTCATTCCATTCGAATTTATCCTTCTTTAGTAGCTCAGTTAACGGTTTAGCAATCTTGCCATAATCCTTTACAAATCTACGATAATACCCGGTTAACCCCAAGAACCCCTGCACTGCTTTCACGGTCTCCGGTTTCGGCCACTGAACCACACTCTTAATTTTATCCTCATCCACTGCCACTCCTTCATGGCTAATCTCATGACCAAGGTACTTAATTGATTCCTGCCCAAAGTGGCATTTTTTTGCATTAGCAACCAAGTGATGATTTTCCAAAGCCTGAAGTACAATTCTCAAATGATCCAAATGTTCTTCCCAACTCCCACTGTAGATTAGAATATCGTCAAAAAATACAAGGACGAACCGCCGCAAGTAAGGTCGGAAAGTGTTATTCATAGTCGCTTGGAATGTCGCCGGAGCATTGATCAGTCCAAACGGCATTACCACAAACTCGTAGTGGCCCTCATATGTCCGGAAGGCCGTTTTAGCTATATCTTCCTCCTTCACCCGAATTTGATGGTACCCGGATTGTAAATCAATTTTGGAAAAAAATCTTTCTCCATGAACTTCATCCGGTAGTTCCTCGATCATTGGAATAGGGTACTTGTCGGGTATCGTAATCTCGTTTAATGCGCGGTAATCAATACAGAACCTCCAGCTCCCATCCTTCTTCTTAACCAAAATTACAGGACTAGAATACGGTGAATTACTAGGTTGAATTATTCCTGAAACCAACATCTCTCCCACCAGCCTCTCAATTTCATCTTTTTGATGATGTGCATACCTATAGGGTCTTACTCTGACAGGTCCCGAACCATCCTTCACGACTATTGCGTGATCAGTCTCTCTTTTTGGAGGGAGAGATCCCCGTTCGCGGAAAACACTCGGAAAGGCATTTAAGAGACTATCCAACTCCTTCTGCTGGCCTTCTGTTTTGTCCACCTTGTCCCGGTCTTCTTTTCTTTCTAAATTCCAGAATAACACCCCTCGAAACTCAATCTCGGTCAACTTCAGTATAGACTTCAAGGATACCGGCGAACGACATAACATTGGATCTTCTTCAATCAGAAACTGCTAGCCCCATTGCTGAATCTTCATTGTAATTTTTCCCCAGTCCACTTTCACTTCACCCAAAGTCTCCAACCAAGACACCCCCAAAATTAGATCCACACCGCTGAGCCCGAATAAGTACCCATCCACTTTAACCTTAACATTCTCTAACCTCACCTTCATCTCCTTACACATCCCCTATGAAATCGTGCGATGCCCATCTCCCAGACAAACTCCAAACTCCGGAGTATCAATTACTTCTAAATCCAACCTCTCTGTCAACGCCTTGGATACAAAGTTATGGCTCGCCCCACTATCGATCATTACTACTATGGGCACGCCCATAATCAGCCCTCGTAGCTTCATGGTTCTGGGATGTGTCATTCCACCAATTGAGAACATGGGTAGGTCTAAAACAGGTTTCTGCCCCCTCAACTCATGCTCCTTGACTTGGGTGATCTCCTATGCGGCTCCCTCTACTGTCACTCTGTCTTCTCCTTCTGTCAACCCTTCGTCTTCTGCCATGATAGTGACACGCAAGTGCTAACCACGCACTTGTGCAGAGAAGTGTAAGGCTCATTGCACCTAAAACATAACCTCCTTTCTCGTTTGTTAGCATACCCCTGATAAGACAAGTTGTGATACCCCCGATGAGAATTACTCTCATACCCTCGGTTGGAAACGCTGTTGGTGTTCCCTTGGTAGCCTGTAGATCTATTTGAACTGTAACCCGACGCTCCTGTTGTCCCCAATCTCGTCTGGTCGGTGCTAAGGGTGGAGTTGGTAGGGTTCGATTGGATCCTTTTGTGTTTAAATCATTCATACTGTTATTGGGCTTATTTCCTGCCACTGGCCCAATGGGTCTGCTTGGGATACTCTGTTTCGGCCCTGGGTTGTCATTGGCACGTGGCCAACTTGAGGAGCTCACCCATTTCACGTACCCTGGCCCCTGTCTCTGTTCTTTTCCCTGCAATTCTTCTTCTAGCATCCGTGTCAAGTCTATGGACCTCAACACGTCTCGTGGCTCAAAAACCCTCACTCTTCTTCGAATTCGATCATTCAACCCATTTAAAAAATATCCCAAGTATTGCTCTTCAGGTAACTCTGGTACGTGAGACACCAGTCTCTCAAAACGCTCAATACAGTCTTCAACAGACCCATCTTGTTTCAGAGCTGCCAAGAACTCGAAAGGGTTGGAGCTACTCCGCTCGGCAAATCTTTTAAATATTTCAGTGGTAAGTATCTCCCAGGTTATCAAAGGTATCTTCTTCCGCAACCATCTGAACCAATGAATGGCATTACCCTCCATACTCACCATGGCTAGTGAGACCTTCATTTCCCCTCTTGTTCGATTCACTTCGAAAAACTGTTCTGCCCGGGTCACCCATCCCACGGGATCACCTCCATCGAAAAAGGGAAGCTCTACACGCTTAAGCATCATCCTCCGCTCATTTTCCTCTTCTTCACAATGATTGGTGACGATCGGGATTTGTTCTTGAGGAACACTGCCTTCGTTTTCTTGATGCTGCAACTCGGGCTCTATACGAATGGTTGGGTCTCGGTTTCCAGATCCCCCTTCCTCTGAAGTAGGGCCCTTACCTTTCATCCATTGCTTCATGAATCCACGTATCTCCTCTACTACTTCCAACCTTTGATTTAGATTTTCTACCACCTTAAGGTTATCATTAACCCCATTGAATTCTGCATTCATCGCCTGCAACCCCATGGTAAGTTGCTCCATATTCCGGCTCATCTCCCTCAAGTCAACTTCAATCCTTCCCACATTCCTTTCCAGGGCTTCTACCCTAGTCTCTGATCGAGTGGTAGACATTTTTTTTTTTTTTGCTAGTGGTTTTCTTCCGAAGAATCCGGCAGGTCGGACCAATTTGTTAGGAACTGAAGATGATGAAAGATATAATAGAAGAAAAATAACAAGGAATCAATAGTCCACAGATGTTCTCAAGCAATGATAGTTAAGAAACAGAGGAAATAACTCAGATGGTTCTATTTAACTAGAAAGAAAACAATTACAGAAATTAATTGTCAAGAAGGAATAACCCTCTCTTCCTACCACCAGCTCATCCTGGTTTTCACCCAAAATGGATTACTCCTCACTACAATGCAAAAAAGACCCCCCCTCCTACATAACTAATTCCTTTTTATGTTTACCACCACAACCCTAACGCTCAATATTATCTCCCCTACTATCCCCACACGTCAGCACTCCTCTAACAAACTAATGATTGTCTTGCCCCTTCATTCCCTCAAGTCATTTCTTCCTTCTTCTCACAAAAACGTGTCGGAACCTAGACTTGTGCATTTGGGCTGGATCTTCTTGTCTTCTTTCCGGATCCACAGCAGGCCCATTGGAGTTCAGCTCTTCGTCCCTAACATTTTAACATTTAGCAAGATTTTTCAAAGGCTATTTGTTTTCATTTGATAATTGTCCAATATTTTACCAAATTTGTCAACCTTTCACTTGCGGTGGGTTATTTCATTTTTTTTATTTTTTTATTTTTTTAGTTTTGAAACTTTAATAATTACATATAACACACTTTGGATTTGTCATCAATTTCGGTCTTGAAAATTTCAGAATTAGAAACTCTTGTGAACAATAAAATTGTAGATCTTTGAGTCTTCTTTCATCTGGAACTAGAATCACTTCAATCTGATATCGGAGTAAAAAGTTATGTCAACAATAATCATAATTAAATACTTTGGGCTTTATTCATAAATAACCTTAACCATATAAGTGCATAATCCATCTTGTTAAAGCCACCAAAATATGGTAATATCTATTTACTTAATCTTATACTTCCAAATATTCAATAATTTCAAATAACAAATCTTATAATAGGGTATTAAATATTGATTCAACTGAAACCGTTTAATCAGTCGAATCAAAGATTCATTAAATTATTTAGATTATTGATTTAATAACGGATGTCATTTTTAAAACATTGGTCGTTGTCTACGTGTTTCTTTTTTGAATCGTTGGAAATCTCGCCGCCAAACCATCCATTCCGGGTTTAAACAGAGTAGGTAAAACCCACGGTTGCCTCAGGTTTTTATAAGAAATGCACTCCCTGAATTCGAACCTATGACTTTAAGGTGAGATCTTGAATCTTACACCACTAAATCACAAATCACTTTGTAGACGCAAAAGATAAGTTTTGGTATAAACGCTCGACTGAAAAGGGAAAAGCTGCTTATTTTTGTTGATACTCAAAACTGTTTCTCTATTTATTAATTGACTTAAATACTTTTGTTTATTTTATCTGATCTGATAATAATCTCAAGGGGGAAAAATTTTGCCAGCTCTCTAAGAATGACGGCCGGAATCTAATAGTTGTTAAATCCGCACCATTTGGTTTAATAAAGCAGTCTGAAATTATTAATCAGTCTGAAATTATTTAATGATTTCATATTAAATTATTAATCACGCAATTAAGAAAGTGACATGAACTAACGTACAAAAATAGAGACATTTCCAGGACTGAATCCATTTGGAGACATTTCACCCAACCAGTTTCTTGGATCCTGAAAATTTTGACCACAAACGAAGAACTTTATTTCCTTTGATTCCCCTATATAAACCTCAAAACAATTTTCATTTTTCACAAAACACACACCCAAGTTCCCAGTTTAAGATATTGGACTTTTTTACAACCCAAGATGATGCTCAACAGAGACCCCGATCAAGAATATGAAGATTTTAATGAAGATGATGTGTTTTATGAAGATCTTAGAAGGCAGGTTCAGCTTTTGACAGCAGACGAAGATGGAGATTTTCTTGAAAGGAAACCCTGTGCTGGACAGCGCGGCCGCTCGCAGGGTGTAACAAGTTTCTCTCCTGCATTGCAACCTGGAAGCTATTTCAGTTGGTGGGAAAGTGAGAATGATGCTAATACAGTACCCACTTGGCTTGTGAATTTGTGGAGACATGGAAATGGAACTGGAGTGTTCATCCCTCACATTGTAAAAACAAGAAGACATAACAAGCCTGGTAAGTACTTTCCCCCATCAGATGATTTAGTTTCTGTTACTCTAGTCATTAATTAAAGCCTAAGCACTCTTTCAATATCTTGCAGGAAGAACAAGAAATGATAGGAGGAAAGCATTCAAGCAAGTGGTAGCCGGATATGAACATCGACAACCTTAACCTTGGTTTAATAAATTGGAATGGACAGTCACAGATGCTGTAAATTTTCATACACAGTTTCAGCAGTAGTTTAATTTTAGCAAATCAACAAGGATGTAATCTGGCAACCGTTGATATCGCTATTGAAAATATTCTTACATGTTTTACAATGTCATAAGTGTAAGGTAACCCACAACTGGGGAACAGAATAGTGGAACTAAGTACTTGTTAGTAATGTTTGAAATTATCAAATGCTTCCTAGCATCAGCATTTTCTGCTAAAGTTAGTATCAGATTGACAATTACAATTACGAGTTACAGAATTAACCAGGTATTCACTCAGAAGAGGTACATACGGGTACTTCTAAACACTGGCATCTGGTAAAATGCAGCATCCTACCTACTTTTATAATACTTTTATCTATTGGAAACAGACTTCAGTTGGTTGTAATTAATCATGCATTAATTCCTAGCACTGTACTTTTACCAAATCTAAAGTAAGCGTCGATTAATGTAGCCAAGAAGTTCTTAAATATCAGACAAATGTTTGTATATCTTATTACACATTTCTATAATCTCGGACCAGGGCCGGTCCTGAGTTTTTGGGTGTCCGATGCGAAAGCTCAAAATTTGCTATTTTTTATTTCACAACAGCAATAATTGGAAACAACTCAGTTGATTATTTCTATTATATTCAAGATATGATATTACCATTCTAGAGGACCTGAGCTACAAAGTGTCATTGTGTTCTCTATACCAGAACCAATAGAAGCTAGAACATATGCATATTAACTTGCACAAGTACTTGGATTCTACTGAAGATAAGTGAAATAATTTTTCACGTTCAAATACGTTAGTTTAGATAGAAAATTATATTTGTACTCTAATATTTAAGAAAAGAGACATAAAATCTTTTAATATTTTTAAAAAGAAATTTAGACCCCCATTTGATAATAAGTTTTGGTATTTTGGATAGAAAAATTTATAATTTAATATATATTATACATTCTCACACATCATTCTTAGAATAGTACTAATAATTTAATTCTTAAAACAAATATAATATGTTAAGAAATATATTATTAAAACATTAAAGGGTTTTATATATCTTTATTTCGTCTCCTATATCTAATAATATTATAATTTATTTCTTACGTGGCAAAGTTGCAGTGAACCTAGAACATCCCCAAGTCTACACGTGTAAAATAACGTAATAATCAGCTTAACAATTAATATTATTTATTTCCCACCTATATTTTTTTTTAAATAAAATAAAATAAAGCCAAAAACGAAATCAAATTTGAGAAGATTCTATGTTATTCTGACATGTTGCCGCTTAACAAATTAATGGGCGAATAAAGTCAATTACTTGATGACACCACCACGTCTCCAGCTGAAACCAAACAATACTATATTTTGGTGCCCCTTATTATTTTGGGCCCTGGACAATTGCCCTTGTGGCACTGTGCCAGGCCGGCCCTGTCTCGGACTATGACATAGTAAACAGAATTTTCAACAATCAGGTTGCCCTCCACTCAGTTTGTTAGTTCCATATTTATTGGCAATGTCTGTAATAAAACAAGTTCAATTGAGTTGTAATGAGTGTTGAAGGTCTCGGAGCAATTAGAAAAGTATTTGGACAACATCGGATGGAGATATCTAAGCGATGTTCATTCTTTTAAATATTTCAGAAGATTTAGAGTTCCAATTGACATGGGATCAGTGTCATTGGAAAGTAAACTCGAAGACGATCGCACACATATAAAGAACACGTGATTTGGCCAAGGGACGAGAAAGATGCACCTCAAAATCAGTCCACGACATGAGTTCGAGTTGCGTTCGTCTTTGCGTTCGAACTCCCGGAGGCAGAAACTTTGTGTTTGTGGTGCGTTTGAGAGGCATTCGAATGCTCGTGCGTAAGTGGGTTATTTTAGTTGCGTTTTTAAACCAGTTTTGTACTAGGAAACCCTTACATTTGCCCTACCTATATAAACAAACTTAGAGTCACCTTCACAAGTGTTGAAAACATATTATATATTCAGAGCCTACAAACCTTTTGTTTCAACCTTCTTGACAATCCACCTTGAAGACTTCTTTATTTTCATGTCTTCTCTGTTTTGGTGAGATTCTTCTTTGATTGACCATCAACACAAAAACACAACATAACCCAATTTCCTAAACCTTCAGTGTTCTCAAGAATGAAAATTGGTAGTCGGAGTTCCGGCATTACGTGCTTGCAGAGTTGATTCGCTTAGAGACTTCAGAGGTTTTGAAGAATACCATTTGGTGCGGGCTCGATGAGTTTTTCGGGTTATTACAGTCTAGAGGTATTAGAGTCGGCGGAGTTAATGCCAAATGTCTTATACCATCACTGTAAGTTTATCTCATTATAGTGGATTTTGGCTGGTAGCCTAGATACCCAGAGTGGTTTTTTTACTCGCACGAGTTTTCCACTTCGTCAACAAATTACCTGTGTTGATTTTGTTTTCTACTCTCTATTATTTTCTTTGATTTATATCTGCTTTAAACTTAAGGGTGCATGTGTGAATCCATAAAAATAAAACTTAGGACTTGTCTTAATTTATTGTGAATTATTCTGCATAGGGTCATAATCTTAGGAAAATTTTGAATTTTCACAGTTAATATTGATATAAAAAGCTTAAGCTTTTATCAGATTTAGAAAAAACTACTAGATTTTCGTTTGGTATTCGGCATCGTAGAATATCTCAAACATTTAGGGTTAGTTATTTGGTTGTAGTAATGTATATCATTTCAACAACATTAAAAAATTACTTACCATTTCCAGTCATTGAATTACCAGGATCCCTTGAAAACTCTTGTTGCAATAAAAATA